>APFE031531574.1:50753-79559 GCA_000404065.3 Pinus taeda
ATTATATCAACTTTATTGTTCTATTGAAATGGATTTTCTAGAACCCATTATGATGTATATCTGTAAAACTTATCCATGTTCAAAATGAATACAATACATGACATATAATTTTTATAATTAAATATAAATCCCTCTTCAATCTAAATTTTAATTAAATTTTAGATCCCTCTTGATTCTAAATCTATGGGGTTCACATAAGGATCCTATACTTAAAAATAAAACCTCCTTCAAATTTGGAAAACTTAGAAACTTAAGTACCTTAAGGAACCTAAATCTTATAACATATACACCATTACAAATCCATCCTATCTATAAATATACTTTCATTTATTACAAATATATAGGAATGATGCACCAAGAGGGGTATGGGTGCATGGTGTCCTTTCATGGGGTCTCTATAAATATACTTTCTTATACAGATTAAACTCACATGCAAGAGATAATCCGTTCATATACCAAACAGACCTATCAATACCCATGGTTGATGGCCCACAACTTCTTTCAGAAGCGTTATATATATGTTTTTCATTAAAAACTAGGGCCACACGATACTACCGAAAATAAACAGAAACCATGGAAAATCCCACTCCAAATGCTTTATCCGGATCTCAAATATTATACACTCGCATCTGTAAACTTTATCAGGTCCACCCTTGTTATTTTTCCACAGTGCTATTCATCCCACACATTCTCAATCGTTGATCAAATAAGGACCATTGATCTGGCGCTCGATTTGATGGTCAATCTTCAATCCAAAATTCAAAGCTGTCCGTGGGTCCTCCACCATAGATCTACTCTTAACGGATCCAACGGCTATCAAGGATTTTGGGTACACAATTAACACGGGGTTAACCACCCAATAAAGTGGTTTCCCTATCCACCCTTGTGCTACGTGTCAATTAGTAAATGGTATCAGATGCCTTCCTCGAAATATAGCTTACCACTTCACACTCACCCGAAATACCGCTTGTGTATATAGATTCGCCTTTCTGCTAATTATCTTCCGTGTACCTTCATCAATTGATGACGGTAAATATATGAGATTCAATGGATCTCATGCATCATTTCTCCAACCTCCTCTCATACTTGATCTCTCCCGCAATTGATGGATTTACGCCATTTGTTCAGTTTTCAGTGGGTTTCGGGTTTTCAACGGTTTCGGCCTTTCACTCTCAGTTCATTTCCACTTAAGCTTAACTTTGTAATTTCTTTGATTACTGTCCTCTTAGCCTCTAATTGATCCTTCGAATGGTTCAAAGATCCACACAATCCTCTATCTCTTCTCCTCCTCTACGTATTTGCCTTGATTCTGCCTGCATATATAAACTATACAAATCTCTGATTACATCATTCAATATTCGAATCACACACTTACACTCAGGATCGAATTCTCTGTATATAAATATAAAACAAATGACTACAAAGTGAGACTCTATCTTTCTGGCCTGATTATTCTAATTAACGGCCATCATTCCTAGTCTACCTGTAGGCTTACAATTCCCTCATGAATCCTCTCCAATCCTCCCTCTCCTGTTCTTTATAAAAGAAAGGAAATACAATATATCTAAGCTAACCATCTCCTCCACAATTGAAGGGATATACTATACATTGAGAAGTCAAATCCTATCCTAATCTGAACAAACTAAATTCCTTGGCTTGATCTCCACACAGGGAGGATCAACTTGCCACCTATTCTCTCTTTTCCTTAGTATTTGGAAACAATATAACTACTTACGTACTTTGCAATTTATATAAATTAAGTAACCAACTCTTCTTCCAAACTCTTGTTAGCCACAACATGTGACCACACCATCACATTACTGGCTAGGCCTAGATGCTCCTGCATCAGACTCCCAAGGTCAAAAATAATCATGATCTCCTGATTATGTGCTTTTGATATGTGTCCTACTGGTTCCCATACTTTTTTCAGTAGTCTGTCCTTGGCTACTATTGTTGTTGGTTTTCATTCTCCAGGTTTACATATTTTATGCTACATCGCCCCATTAGCTATGCTCTCATTGTCTGTTGTTGTCTTTTTCATATATATTATTTCCTTTTGCTCATCATCACAATTTATGCCAAGACTCCACACTTTAATTTGCAGTTTACCATTACCTTCACCTGTACCATTCTTTCCAGCCCGTCTTCCTTTCTTCTTTTGTCCTTTATATATTTCATTTTAATGTTGTTGTATGAGTTCTTGCAACTCATCAATTTCTTTGTCCACTTCACTTATCAAATGATGAATACTATTCCTCTGCAACTAGATGTGTTCTTGCATAAGAACATCATAATCCATATGCCAATATTTTTCCATACACATTTCTAAAACATACAAATTCCTTCTCCATCGATCCCTTGCAACAATTCCAGTTCCTTCTTCTGGTTTCTCATTAATGGCTTCATCACTTCTTACTTCAATTCCTAGTATACCTACAATTCCACAGGTTTCTTGAAAACTAAGAATTCTTCCTGCTTGCTTAGGTACTTAGAATACCTCTTCTTCCAATAACTTATTTTTTTCACCCTTAAGGATCATGGCATCATATTTTTGAGCTTCTGAAATGTCATTTTCAATCTCTTCTTCATCAATAACTCCCTGTTGTACAATAGTATTATTGTTACTATCATCTCTTGAACTCATCTCTAGTTCAACAATTCCATACTGTAATTTCAACATCATTCCATGTTTTTGAGACATTATGATCTCATCCTTCCTTACTACGTTCTGATCTTCAGAATCAACTCCTTGTTTCAAATTGACTTCACATTGCCTTGTTTCTGCATATAAATCTTCACTAGAATTATTCAATTCATTAAACACAAATACTTTACCCTATTTCCTCATTATGCCAACATTTTTGAGAACTTCTTTTCCCTATTTGTCATCCATGACAACTTCTTCATTCTCATTCAATTTTGGCTGTATAGTCTAATCACTTATTCTTTGGTTTCCTTGCCTCTTCTGCAAAAGACTTGACTTATGCCACAAATGTTGGGTTGTGTTATATTCTTTCCACAGATAACCTATGTAGTGAACTGAGGACCTTTGTTGTGCTGATTGAGTAGTGGGGGGGGCCGCCCCCACTGTCCAGGGGGTTTGAGGGGGGCAAGTAGCCCCCCTCTAAGGTGTCCGGGGTAGCGCCCTGGGAAATTTTTTTTTTTGACCCTATATTAGGTTGGGTGAACCTACCTATGGTTTTTCAGTCCATGGTTTTGGACGTGATGGTTTTCGGTCCATGGTATTGGATGCTTTGGCATGTATAAATATGCATTGGAACATTGATAGGAACATATTGAAAAATCAAGCTGGTATTCCTAGTTTTGGGATCCAGGGGAAAATCTCTGTGCATATGTGTTTTATGTGTTATGCTCTCGCATTGTTTATTTTCTTTACATTAAAATTCGTATGCAGGTAATTTCTGTACAGGGTTAAAACCTACATTTGGTATCATAGATGTTTTGGCTTCAAGGGGACGCCTTTGTTGCTGAGGGGTTTCGCTTGGGCCTGTGTTAGACCCTGTTCAGTGGGAGATCTGCGAGATTGATTCTGGTGGTGAAAGAAGATGGCGAGCAGCGGAAAGATAGAGATTGAGAAGGTCAATGGTCAGAGTTTTGATTTGTGGAAACCCAAGATAGAGGATCCATTGGTGGATAAAGATCAGTGGATCGTGGTAGATCTGGGTACTAAACCAACGGGAGTGACCGATGAAGAATGGAAGAAGTTGAATAAGAAGGCAAAGAGCACAATACGATTGTGTGTCTCGGATTCAGTATTGTTGAATGTATCAAGGGAAGCTACGGTGAAGGCTCTGTGGGACAAGTTAGGGACTTTATACCAATCTAAGTCTTTGGTGAATAAACTATTCCTGCGGAAAAAGTTGTATAACCTGAGGATGAAAGATGGAGACTCGGTGACAGAGCATCTGAATGCATTTAATACTGTGATAAGTTAGTTATCATCTGTTGATATTAAAATTTTAGATGAGGATAAGTGCATCAGTCTATTGTGTTCTCTACCAGATTCGTGGGATAGTTTGGTTATTGCAATAGGTAGCAATGCAACTGCTTTGCAGTTTGATGAAATAGTATCAGCCTTGCTGACGAAGGAGATGAGACGGAAAAATATGGAAAACCAGAATGGTGATGCCTTGTCTATACGAGGACGGTCCCAGAACAGAAACAAAAATAAGTCATCAAGTGGGATATATAAATCTATAGGGAGATCTAAATCTCCAGGAAAACCTATAAACGTGGTGTGCTGGAAATGCGGAAAGGAAGGGCACTTCCGAACGGAGTGTGAATCTAAAGCTCCTGATAAAGGAAAGGGACCTGATGATGCTCCTTCTGCAGAGGCAAAAACAACCTCAGATGAAGGTGGGGATGTGTACTTGGCTTCTTCAAGTACACATTTAGATCATGAGGCATGGTTAATTGACTCAAGTGCATCCTTTCACTTCACTCCCCATAGAGAGTGGTTCTTCGAGTATGAGAAAGACGATGGTGGTGATGTCTTCTTAGGAGATGATAAGAAGGCTAGAATCATTGGTCGTGGAAAAGTATAGTTGAAGTTGCAAGGTGGAAGGGTTAGAACCCTTCTCGGTGTTCTGCATATTCTTGCATTGGGCAGAAATTTTATTTCTGTAAGCAAGTTGGATGATGCAGGTGTAAAGCCAGTGTTTGAGAAGGATACCTGCAAGATGGTTCGAGGAGCACCAGTATTGATGCGGGGAGTTCGGATTGGAACTCTGTACAAGCTGCAAGGTAGCACTGTTGTTGATGGGTGCAATAGTATCTATGGTTCCTAAAAATGAGCATAAAATCTAGTGGTCTCTGAGAGAATAGCTTGTTTGTGGCATCAAAGGCTTGGACATATTGGAGAGGAAGGGCCTTTCGAATACTTCATGGTAAAGGTATGGTAGAAGGTATGAGTGAATAGCTCTTCTGGATTTTGATTTCTGTGAAAATTGTTGATTATGGGAAGCCAGATGGGTTGACTTTACCCTCTGTGGTAAGGAGACGAAACAAAATATTAGAGTTGTTGTTTGGACCTGTGAAGGTTCCATCACTGGGTTAAGTTTGTATGTACTATGTATCATTTATATATGACTTCTCAAGGAATACATGGATATATTTCCTTAAGAAGAAATCTGAAGTCTTTGATAAGTTTAAAGAATTTAAGGCTCTCGTGGAAAATCAGACAGAGAAGAAGATAAAGGCACTGAGGGCAGATAATGGTGGAGAATTCTGCAGCAAGGAATTTGAAGAATTGTGTAAGAAGTGTGGTATAGCACGACATAAAAATACTCCATATACACCTCAGTAAAATGGAGTCGTAGAAATAATGAACAAAACATTGATGGAAAGGGCAAGAAGCATGCTCAGTGGTGCCAGGTTAGGACAGGAATTCTGGGTAGAGGTGGTGGATACTGCATGTTACTTGGTCAACAGGTCACCTTCATCAGCATTGGAGGATAAGACTCCACAAGAAGTATGGACTGGTAAGAGACCCTCTCTTTCACATCTCAGGGTATTTGGATGTGATGCATATGAACATGTTCCAAAGGAGAAATGAACCAAGTTGGATAGTAAATCTCAAAAGTGCATCTTTATTGGGTATAAGGATGGTTTAAAGGGTTAAAGCTTTGGAACCTAGTAACAAGGAAGGTTGTGTACAACTGAGATGTGGTGTTCAAAGAGGTAAAAGATGCTATTAAACATGAATTCCAACCAAAGGAACCTGAGAAGGTAGAGTTTGAGCTAAAGGAGAAAGAATCAGACTCTACAGCAGAGGAGGAATCAGAAGATGAAGAGCCACAAACTCCAACTATGAGAAGATCAGTTCGAGAAAGAAGGTAGCCAGAAAGGTATATTCCATCTACTTTCTGTTCAAACTTTTCTTTGTCTGTTATTGATGATGATCCCAAAACTGTGAAGGAAGCAGTGGATTCAGAGGATGGAAAACTCTGGAAAGAGGCCATGGTTGATGAAATGGCATCTTTGCACAAAAATGAGGCTTGGGATCCGGTGGAGTTGCCAGCTGGAAGGAAACCCATTGGTAGAAAATGGGTGTTCAAGAAGAAGACAAATGCAGAAGGGAAGGTGGAGAAATACAAAGCTCGGTTGGTAGCAAAAGGTTATTCCCAGGTGTCGGGAATTGATTTTGGTGATATTTTTTCTGTTGTTGCCAAGGTAACTTCTATTAGATTACTTTTATCTGTTGTTGCTGCTTTTGATTTTGAGGTAGAACAGATGGATGTGAAGACAACATTTCTTCACGGGGATTTGGAAGAGGAAATGTACATGAAGCAACCTGAAAGATTTACGGTGAAGGGTACGAAAGAACTGGTATGCAAGTTAAAGAAGTCTTTGTATGGGTTAAAACAATCACCAAGGATGTGGTCTCAGAAATTTGATAGATTTATATGGGGACTTGGCTTCACCAAAAGCAAAGCATATCACTGTGTGTATTTTAAATTAATTGGTGACATGTTATTTATCTGGTCTTGTATGTGGATGATATGTTGCTGTTTGGAAATGACAAAGAAATTATCCAGGATTTGAAGACCCAATTGTCCTCCAAATTCGACATGAAAGATCTCGGTGCTGCAAACTATATTTTGGGCATGGAAATTAAAAGAGATCGAGCAAGAGGAAGCTCTGGTTAAACTAGAGGAAGTATGTCGAGACAATACTGTAGAGGTTTAATATGCAGGATAGTAAACTGGTGAAGGTTCCTATTCCTATAGGTGTGAGGTTATTTGTTGAACAGTGTCCCAAGACACAAGAAGAGCAAGAGGACATGTCCCGTGTTCCATATGCAAGTGTAGTTGATAGCTTGATGTATGCAATGGTCTGTGCTAGACCAGACATTGCACATGCAGTGGGAGTATTAAGCATGTTTATGTCAAAACCGGGGAAGGAGCATTGGACAACAGTGAAGCGGGTTTTCAGGTACTTGTGTGGCACTAGTGATTATGGTTTGTGCTACCAAGGAAGATCAGGATTGGACAGAGTGTTGGATATTCATGGCTTTGTTGATGCAGACTGGATTGGAGATCTGGATCAGAGAAGATCTACAAGTGGGTATGTGTTTAACCTATTTGGAGGTGCAGTCAGTTGGATGAGTAAGAAACAATCTGTAGTGGCACTATCAACTACAGAGGCAGAATACATGGCAGCCACTCATGCAAGCAAGAAGCAGTTTGGTTGCAGAGATTGTGTTCAAGTATGGGGTTAGTACAAGAAGCTATAAGGATAAACTGTGATAGCCAAAAGTGCAATTTTCTTGGCAAAGAACCCTGCTTATCATTCAAAGACAAAGCACATTGATGTTCAGTATCACTTTGTGAGGGATATGATAGAAGACAAAAAGGTGTTCTTGGTAAAGGTGGACACTTTGAAGAATACTGCAAATGCATTGACAAAATCTGTTAGCTCTGAGAAGTTTCTTGGTGTAGAGAAACAATGGGTGTTTCAGGGCTGGAAAATGGACTAAGCTCTCCTATGGCCCCCTGTGGAAAGAAAACAACAAGTGGGAGATTGTTGGGTTGTGTTATATTCTTTCCACATAGTTAACAGGGGGTTTGAGGGGTACCCGTAACCCCGCTTTATGGGGTCCGGGGTAGCACCCCAGAAAATTTTGGTTTTGGACTCTATGTTAGGTTGGGTGGACCCACCTATGGTTTTGTGCATGATTTTCGCACATGTTTTTTGGACGCGATGGTTTTTGGTCCATGGTATTGGATGCGATAGTTTTGGTCCATGGTATTGGACGTAAAGGTTTTTCGGTCCATGTATTGGATGCTTCGGCATGTAAAAATATTATTGTAACATTGAAAGGAATATAATGAAAATCAAGCTGGTAGTCCCAGTTTTGGGATCCAGGGGAAAATCTCTGTGCATATGTGTTTTTTATGTGTTATGCTCTCGCATTGTTTATTTTTCTGTGATTTAGAATTAGTATGCAGGTAATTTCTGTACGGGGTTAAAACCTACATTTTTCACATCCTGATGGAGAGTGGACTAATAATAGTCTGCTTGTAACACTTTGAACGCTGTCCTCCTTGCTGCAAAGTGACCTCCACAAGGCCCATCATGACAGGTCAGAAGGATGTCAAAAACTTCATCTTCCCTTACGCACCTTCTCAAGATTTGATCTGGGCCAAGTTTGAAAAGATTGCCCCCAATCTAGGTGAAGGGGATTCTTTTCTTGACTATCTTTCCCTTTTCATTGGAGGGCAAGTTTGGTGGGAACTGTGCTGATACCAAATAGTTTTCTATATTAGAAAAACATGGGGAGAGAACTAAAATAGCAAACAAGTGCTCATTTGGTAACTGGTCATTCACCATTCCTTCTTCACCTACAAGTAGATTCACCCTAGATAAAAATTCTGCAACAACATTTTCATTACCAGACTTATCAACAATGGTTAGATCGAACTGTTGTAATAAAAGAAACCATCTTATAATTTGAGCATTCACATCTGGTTTGTTCATTAAATATTTGATTGTAGCATGTTCAGTATGCACAAATATTTGATAACCTGTACTGTAATGCCTAAATTTGTTTAATGAATGCACAATAGCCAGGAATTCCTTTTTGGTCACAGTATAATTTAGTTCAACCTTTGACAAGTTCTTATTGATAAAATAGATGGCATAAGGTAGTTTTTCCTCTCCCTGGCCTAAGGTTGCTCCTATGGCTTTGTGTGAGGCATCAACATGAATATGAAAGCGGAAGGCCCAATTTGGGCCTCAGAGAATTGGTGCAGTGGTTAACTTACCCTTTAGAATGTCTAAGGCCTCTTGACAGCTTTTTAACCATATAAACTCAGAATCTTTGGCCAACAACCCAAATAAAGGAGAGGCCAACTTTCTAAAGTCCTTTATGAATCTTCGGTAGTATCCATCTAACCCCAAGAAACTCCTAACATCTCTCTGCTTTTGCGGAGGTGGGACCCTTTGGATGATGTCTATTTTGTTCGAGTCCACCTGCAGTCCTTACTGAGATATTGAATGACCTAGCACGGTCCCTTCATTCATTGAGAATTCACATTTTTCAGGACTAAGAGATAGGTTCATTTTAATGCATTTGTGCAGTACTTTGCCTAGGTTAGACAAGTCTTCTTGAAAATCATAGCCATAAGGTGTAAAGTCATCCATATAAATTTCCACTGCGTCATGTACTAATGCGGCGAAAATACTCAAGACTGCTCTCTGGAAAGTCGCAGGATCATTGCATAAGAAAAAATGAAGGACCCTATAGGCAAAAGTACCCCAAGGACAAGTGAATGTGATCTTATCCTGGTCTTCTAGGTAGATTTTGATTTGGTTGTACCCACTGAATCCATCTAGGAAAGAACAAGACTTTTTCCCTGCCAGGCCATCTAGCACTTGGTCAACAAAGGGTAGGGGAAAATGATCCTTCTTTGTCGATTTGTTCAACTCCCTGTAATCAACACAAATCCTCCACTTACCATTTTTCTTGGGAACTAACACTAAGGGGGAGACCCACTCACTGTTGGAGATAGGGTAAATGAATCCTGCATCTAGCAGTTTTTGGAGTTCTTCTTTGACTATATCTTAAAGAGTTGGATTCATCCTCCTTTGTGGTTGCTAGACTAGATTGCAACCTTCTTTGATATATATGTGGTGAGTACACACTGAGGGTGTACTCCCTTCATTTCCTTGTAACTCCAAGCGAAGGCTTCTAGGTTTTCTTTTAACATGTTGCATAGATTTCCCTCTTTAAGAGTAGAAAGAGATGGATTAATTATCAAGGTTTTCTCTGGGCCGAATTCTATGGTTTTGACATGGAGTGGATTGGAATCAGCCAAGCATAAGTTAATTGGATGGTTTTTCTGGGTTTCCCTTACTTCTTCTTCTAATGGTAACGAATTAGGAGTTGGGATTTTAGCAGGTGTTCAATCAAGTCATCTTCATCTTGCTGTCCTCCTCCTATGGTTGCTTCTAAATCATAAATTTGGGCGGAATAAACCTCATCTTCTTCCTCCTCCTCCAACCATAAAGGTAAATCATGCTCTAGAGAAAGTCGAACAGGAAGGTATAGGACTAACTTCTTGGACATATGCCCATTCTTGATGGTCATATTCCCAGCTCTGCAACTAATGTAAGTAGCGGTTGTGGCCAACCATGGCCTCCAAAGGATGAGAGGGTAACCAATAAGCTTAGCCTTAGGCTGGAGAACTAGAAAATCTGCAAGGTATTCATAGGATTTAATGGAGACCATCACATCCTCCACAATTCCCTCAGGGGTGACTGTGGAATGGTCTGCAAGTTACAGAACTATTGTGGTCTTCCTCAATGACCCTTAGAGGTTGAGCCTGAACATGGCTTCCTTAGTCATCACATTAATTGCAGCCCCAAGATCGATCAGAGTGTGTAGGACAATGGTGCCATTGATGTGCACATCTATTACAAGGCTTCCAGGTTCCAAATATTTCGTACATATTACCTGCCCCAGCATTAAGTCAGACAGCTACTCAATGACATTAATGGTAGGGGCATCCCTTTTTCTTCTTCCTGGATGCTTGAAGCATTTCTCCTTAATCAACTTATTGTAAATGGGAACACCTTTTATTGCCTGGAGAAGGGGGATCTTTACACATAGATTTTTCAATTCTCCCAGAAGTTCAGTTTCTTCTAGGGTTGGCTGGAGTGGTTGGGCTAATATCTCAGGAAAGGGTAGAATTACTTTAAGGTTTATTTCCTCTCTTTCTTCCTCGACCTCCGAATGTGGAGGGGAAGGTTGGTTATCCCGGATAATTATCCTAGATCTTAGGTTGATCTCCTGGATTTCGACAGCATAAGTAGGATATGATGTCTCTCCACTGTACTTGTTGTGTCTGCCCATTGTTCGAGTTCAAATTTGGCTAGGGAGGCATCTAGAGCTGCTTGGGTGGAGTAGAGTGTAGGAGTTGTGGTTGGGCAAGTGGTGGAGGCAATAGCGCTGGAGCATTATTGTATTGGGGCCTCCACCCCTGGAGTGGTGTATTCCACTGAGGTTGTGGCGGAGTGTAAGGTTGAAATGACTGGCTAGTTGGCTGGGAATGATACTGAGATGCATAGGACCAAGGAGGGTGTAGACCAGGAAGGATGAGCAGGGGGTCCCCAAGAAGGTATAGCTATGTTTTGGTTGGGGTTTTAATATGCATGGGATGACCCTTGCATGCTCTGCTGGTATGGTCTAGGCCCAAGAGGCCTCCTTTTGTTAATGTAGCAAAGCTGCTTACTGACTACTTCAGCTCCTTGATATATAGCTTTGAGTCCTCGTAAAGAAGGGTACATGTTTGTGGAGTGGTTTTCTTCACAGACCAAGAAAATTTCAATATAGTTCATTGGACATTCGTTCCTAGGATGCCTCTTGGTGCATCTATGACAAAATATGGCTAAGGATATCTCTTCTTCCTCTTGCTTCCTTTTGATGTTCATGGTGTCCAATTTCAAGGCAAGGGTTTGCAACATCTCACTTTTGAAATCTTCCAGCATATTTCCAATTTCACCCTTAATGGATGAGTTGGAAGGTGATGTATTGGCCATAGGTTGACTACTCCTACCCTTTTTCATGGCTGCCCTAGAATGGTTTCTAAAGATAGTCTTGATATCCTCATAGGGAAATTGGTAGATGTATCCTCCTGCTAACAAGTGTAAGGTATCCAGAAGGTCTTCTCTTACTCCCCTACGCAGGGCTAGCTTTAGGGACTCAGGGTCAAGTGTGCACCTGGCCCTTTTGTAAATGAGCTAGAATCTTTCTTTATAGTCTTCTAAGGATTCATCCTAGCCCATGGTCATCCTGAAAATTTCTTCTTTAGTATCATTTGACCTACAGTAGTCTTGATATTTGTTGTTAAAAGCTTGTTGCATTTGAGCCCAAGTTGTGATGTTATCTCTAGGTAAACCCATTAACCAGTGCATTGTTGCATCCTTGAGGGTAGATGGAAATAGTTTTAACTTTTGTTCATCATCTGTATAGTTATAGGTTCAACATATAATAGAAAACCCAAATAGGAAAGTGTCAAGGTCCTTTGTGGTCAGGCCATGGAAATGAGGCAGGGGAAAGGGGCATATATTCTTCATCTCAGTGTCCTCGTTGGTTTCCTTGATGGGGAAGGCGCCCTCGACTCTCTCTCTATTCCCTCTATCATTTTGGTTTTCATCTATTGGTTCAGTAGGAATGGGTTCCTCTTCTTCTTCTTCCCTTGTAGGTTCTTCAAATATGTCAAGTTGCTCACCTAAAGGTTACTCCAGTTCACAACCACCAAATAGGAGAGAAGGTTGGTTGTTGGATGTAGTGGGGGTATTTGGCAAAAATTTTCCTAAATTGTCCCTATTCCTACGAGGCATGTAAGGAAATGTTTTTAGGTTGGTTTTGTAAAAAAAAAAAAAAATTAATGCTTTAATGCTGGAAAGTACTTTGCAGCAATAAAATTGTTGATTAAATGAAAATCACTGATAGAATGGAAAAGCTATTTGCTGAATTGAAATTCTACTTGCAGAATGGAAAGGAAAGTAGATAATGACAAATGAAATAAAGGAAGCTACTATATTACTTTTGCATAAATAAACTAATGGCAGAAAATTGAAGACAAGAAATAGGAGAAAAGAAAGCAGTAATCACATTCTACTCGGACACCTCCCCAGCAATGGCTCCAAAAAGTGATGAGCACCAGTATTGCAGCAAGGATGCTACAACTCTTGGGCTACCATCTTTACTTATCAACTCGGGGTTCGTACAAACTTGGAGGTGGCAGTGCTATGTGCACAAGTAAAAGTGAAGGTCTTGCTTGTTGTCACTGTCCATCTGGCGAGAGACCCCAATGGTTCCAAGCCAGACTTCTATAGGGTCAGAAGAAGCTTGATTATTTGATGGAAGAAGAGCAAATCTATTCTAAGAGAGCTACTCTACTGCAGTAATGAAGTAAACAACATGTAATGCTAAATCACGCCATATCCTAATTAACCATTTAAGCAGCTATGCTAAGCAGAATTTCTAAATCGACACTAAGCTAATGCTGCTATCTAAGCTACAGAAGTAAAGAGCATCAAACCATACTAATGTGTAAGCAAGAAAACTAAACTAAATTTGTTTTCACTTTTTTGGTTTTGTAGGCAAAATCAAGTATTCAAGTTAATTGTTCTTGTGGATGTGACTGGTGGACGGAAGGTGATTGAAGATGGCTAAAAGGCTTATGGAGTGGTTGGATGGTGTGGAAGGGTCCTAGGATGCTTTTTGTGACTTCCTAGAGGTTCCCCATTGATTCCGCGTCAAAACAGGTTGTTTCAAGAAAACCTACAGGATGTACCAAAACCCTATAGGATGATCCTGTAGGAATTACATAAAACCTATAGGATACAGCCAAGAGCTAATTGTGAGGTTTTGGAGGTGTTTGGAAGCTTGGAAAAGGTGTGTGATGAGTGGGATGGGGTGTTAGAAGGTCTAGGAATAGTCAGGAGGCAATATCCAAGATCAGAGATGGTTAGATTCACTAAACGTATCTAGGGTAATTTCAATGAAAAATGACAAAAACTAGTGAGGGTGATGGTGGAACAAGAGATGGTTAGGGTGGATGAAGTGGATGGTGGCTACTGGTGATGAAGTCTAGGTCTCCTCCTGAAGTACCTGTTGTGCTTAAAACATATGTGTTTCCCAAGAACTATGCAACAAGATACATTTTCATAAACTAGAAAAGCATGAATCAATTGCCTATAGTATGCATGAAGAGAGTGCTAAAGGGAATGAAATAATGAGTGATATCTTATTGTATAAATGGAGTAATGGGAAAAGATGACAATGAAATGAACCAAATTCTGAATCAAGACAACAAACTCCAAAGCTCATGCAAGAACTAGAAATTTGTGTTTTTGGGGCTGCTGAAGGGTCTCTTCCACAACTCATGGTCCCAAAGGGAGGAAGAGAGGCCAAGACACCTGTTGACAACCTTATGGTGATCCTTTTTCTCCTTGCTAACCTGCTAATTGAAAGAAGGCACAAATGGAAGCAAACTAACATACAACCAATCTAATCTACACTGTTGTAATGGAAATGTAGCTAATTAAGAAAATGAACAATTAAACTATGAATCTATGAATCTATGCCCTAACCCAAGAGCTTCAACCCTCTAAGTTAACTCAGTGTTGGCTCAAAACAAAACTCATTTTTATTATCAAAACAATGGATTACATAAAAAAATTGTCACAAGTCTTGTAGCTCAAAAATAGAGTAGAGTTTTACAATCAAAAATCTGAATCCTACTGAGGTCCTAGGCCTCTCTACTTATAAATCTAAAGTCTCCAAGGACTTCCTTAAAATTAGGGAGGCTCGGCTCTCAAACTCAAGATAAACTGGTGCTTTATCTTTCACTTGCTCGGTTACCTTCTAGTCCTCATGATTTGGCTGTTTGCACTCCGAGCTGATGGAGGAATATTCGAATGGAGGGGTAGCAAATGAGGAGGATTTACCTCCTATAATTCCTCTCCCTTGTCTCATTCGAGTTTTGACCAAGGACTTTGCCAAAATTCCTTTCTTTTATCCTTTAATCCTACATTAAATGCACATGAGACCACAAAGCAAAATATCCAACTCTAACTCATCTCATAAACAAAATATAATCAAAATTATGTAATAAGTTATGATAATAGTTGGTTTTACTAAGCTAGGAGGTGAATTAAGGCCCATATAATTACCCAATGATGAGGCTCATCATGGTATGATTCACCATTTTTGGAGTAAAAAGGTAAAAATATTAAAAAATAATAAAATAATAAAAACTACTTTTTCAACTCGTATTTTCAACTTATATCCCTAATGTTCTACTCAAATTTCAAGTGGGAGTACTCATTGGATCCAAAATTTAATTCCTCGTCTCAAGAGAAGCCATGATGCATACTTTCAATGGACCTTGCTACATGAAAAATGAGAAATACATGAAAAAATGTGATTGCAATCACATTTTTCATGTATTTCTCATTTTTCGTGTAGCAGGGTCCATCAAATGTATGCCTTATGGGTACTCCTTGGATGAGAAACCAAATTATGCATCCAATGTGTTCCCGCTTGAAATCTGCGTAAACCCATCGGGAAATAAGTTGAAAATACGAGTTGAAAAAGTATTTTTTTTATTTTTTCCCTCTAAAATTTGATGATGTAATATACTTTTATTTTATTATTTCCACTATTATTTTATAATTCCCTTAGGAGGCCCATTTTAGACCTCAAAATTCCCCTAATGTAGTGTATATTCATTTAACTAACTTTTCAACTAATTCACCATTTGTTTAACTTGAACCAATGCATTAATATTTCTTTAGACATTAATTAAACAGTAACCATGTGCAGTAAGAACAGAATAAACCATCACACATAATAAATATATCAACACACATGAACACCTGGAGTTTTAGGTGAAAACCCAATGTGGTTTATCTTTTATTATAAAGAAAACATCTTACAATCTTGTATTAGAGCATGCTCATACGATCATGCAGGCACCCACCTGCAGAAGGCTACAACCTTCTCTCATTCTCTGGCACCCATTAGAAGTGAGCTCCAACCCCCTGAACTCATTTACTGACACCCATCGGAAGGGATATCTAACCCCCTAGTCATATTTACCAGCTACCACTAGAAGGAAGCTTTGACTTTCTCACTGAAGGCTCCAACCCTTAACACCTCCGTGGACCATGTTTCATAATTTTCATATTGGATCCACCTAACTCAAAACATTACAACATGTAGGCCACCTTTCATCATATTTTCAAACTAGACCCACTACCATCATTTAATCCCAATATCGAATAACAAACTGAAACCAATCACTGTATCAAATCACTGAACCAACTTAATCATTAAATCATTGAATAAGCCATTACCGGATCTCAAACAACCAAAGCAACAAATCATCTCAAATCACTGTATACTCTTCATCAAAATGTCAAACCATTTAGTGTTCATCACATAAACCAAATCCTGTCACTACAAACCCTAGCCAATCTCATGTCAAAATATATATGCTACTATTATGAGACATACCCGCGTATATACACTCTTTCCCTTCATATAATGATGCAAGAAAATTCACCTCTTCCAACAAATTCACCTTCTCTAGGTCACACAACAAATCACTTCATCATCAAGCTCTTAATTTGTTCTACAAAAATATTTCATTTAAAAAATTCTACTTCAGTTACAACGAATTCTAAAGTATGCACATATTAGAACTATTATCAGTCACATAGATACACCAAACAATTTATGAACATAATGAAAATTCCTTTCATTAACAAAATCATGTCCATACAATTACAAAAGTATTCATTCCTCTCTTGGCCTGATCTTACATTCATTTGTCCATTTGTTTTCCCTTTAGGCTTACAATATTTATAATAACATATACAAACAAAATATTTTTTCCTAGATCCATAAATCAATCCACAAATCACTCATGCTTTTCAAGGTAGACTCAATTTTTCCTTATTGGAAAAATATTGCCTATCCATAGATTTTCTAAATCTTAAAAGCACCTCAATAGTTTCTAATATTTCTAAAAATTTTCTTATCCTAAAACTTTCTAATTACTAACAAGTTTTTTCTCCTACAACCTCTCATGATTTATTTCCTAAAGTTGTCATACCTTAAAATGTAGATTTTCTTCTTAAAAATATTATCTACTAAATATTATCTCTAGCTATATTTCTCTAAGAAATAAAGAAATTAAAATATTTACAATAAGGAAATAAAATTCCTTTTCCATGTAGAAACAAATTTGGAACTTTGTCCCCAAAAAGCTTGATGACTTGGAAGCTCTAGTGCTCTTGCATCATATAACTCGCATACAGATCTCAAAATATTAAACCTTGAAACTGAATCATTGCACTACTAAAATCAATCATTGAAATGCATGCTGACCTTGTCACAAATCTCCGAACCAAATACAGATTATCTCATAATAGAATCATTATTATTCAAGATTTTGTAACATAATCAGTTCAACCTCAATCAGCACTGTTAAACACAAATCATCATGGAACACTTCATCGAAAGAAAGCAACAAACACAACAAGACTAATCAGACATCATATACAACAAAACCCTAGCATATGTATGTGTCCCTTATAGTACACTTCTACATATGTATGCACCTTTTAAGAAGCATACCCGCATATAGATTTGTCCACACTGTAGAATCAATACGTGACTTCCCAAAAGCCGATCCACGTATGTATGTGACCTTTCTAAAGAAAAAATGTTTATAGATATGTAACTACTGAATAATACCTTCACTGCACAACCGATCGTTAATCAAACCCAAATCTCGGCATGCACTATAAAAGACACACATCATAACATCATCATCACAAATATATCAACCCATAAGCAAATTGTTCAATGTGTAGTCATTTCAGATCTATAAGATCTGATCCATCATCACACCCAGGTGACAAATTTATTTCAGATCAAACAATTCATCAATAACCCATATCATTCACACTTACAAACACTTTGATCTCCATCTCCTTATATAGTTTAGGCCTCAGCCAATACCTTAGGCCAATTCCATAGTTAGGTCGATGGTATTCTTTGACAGGATCAAATATCTGTTGCCGCACTCATTACTATGGCCCAATACCATGGTAAAGACCTATTGGGATGGGGTCCCCTGGGTCAATTTTGGGGTAGTTTTGGGGTTAAAAACTCAAGTTTTGATGTAAATTTTGTAAAAATATGTAAAGTTTCCGCGATTTGTGGAAGCAGAGCACGTAGGTAGTTAGGAGTCAAAAAGGGTTTTTACCCTTGTTTATGTAAAGTTAAGTTAGTTTTGAGATCCACCCATGCTCCGTGAACCATGGGATTGTATGTAAAAAGATATAAATAGGTGTTTCATAGAGATTCTAAGGCAAGAAGTTGATGGGTAAAAAAGGATGAAGTCTTAGAGAGATAGCGCTGAAACGTGAGAATTGGAAGAGGGAAAAGGCTCTGTTGTTGAGTGTGCAGAGGCCTAGAATAGAGTCCATAGCTAAGTGCAAGGACCCCTACAACTAAGTGCACAGGGAATTTTTGGTCTGTAACCTTATATTGAAAATCAATATAGAAGATTTTTGGAGAACTTCATGTGTTTATATATTTAGTTATATTATTTATGTTTGCAATGTATGCTATGATTGAAATAATATCTTTATGAATTAATGATGTATCAAAGAGTTAATCTATCAAATAAGTCTTATTAACTAAACATAATGCATGCTAAGCATTTACGCGAATCCTGTAGTACATTCTATTATGGTTACTGAATACATAAGTAGATCTGTGTGAACTCAGATCTAGGGTTTCTTTACTGTGCACGTAGGTAGCTAATTTTTTTGTTAAGGGTCTGCAAAGACCAATCATTGACCTTCACGAAGGTCTGGAAGCTGTTAAAAGGGAATTACAGTGTGGAGCCCTAAGGGGCTTATAGATCTGCACAGAGGCAGGTCTAGGGTAATAAAGGACATCACACTGATCTCTGGATGTGGAAACTTGGTTCTAGCATCCCCCGATACTTCTTCAGGTGAGACTTCAACCTGCGCTATGCGGGTTGATGCCGAAAGGGCCAATAGTGTAAGGATTTGTTTGGCGCAATTAAATCTGAACCTTGGTCAGGACCCCCTAAGCTAAAAAATGGTTCTATTGTCGGGACTGAGATCTGTATAAAGAGATGTCTGATGTCAAATCACTGGAATCTGACCAAAAAGGACATTGAGAAGTGGTTGGATAGGAAGATTCACGAATTCACAACACAAGAGAACAGGAATTTGTGCCTATCAAAGGAGCAATGATTGGATAGATATTTGTACACAAAAATAAATAAAATTTTCTTCTACACCTTCTCGATTGAACTATACGAGTGGATAACTAAGTTGGCAGACGACCAAGGAAGGTGGAGGCTTGATGGTCCAATAGTGTGGACTCTAGAGCTAGTGCAAAGGTTGGAAGCCTCTAACGACAAGATCGCACGTGTTGTTGACCACTGGCTCAATCAAATTATAGGATGGATTGTTACAGAGTTCGCAGTTGATACCTCAGTCAACTATAGCGAAGCAAAGTGATGCTTCTTCAAAGGACTGCGAGGTAAGTATTTGAGATCTTTGAATACCTGGATTAATATTCTCTTGTGTAAAAAGTGGGTTATGTTGTTGCCTTGATGTTCAAATCTATGTGAAGTGGACGGATCTTCATAAATCAAGAAAAAACAAGCCCTAAATATAGCCCATTGATTGGACCTCCTTCGAGTGACAACGAGGGAACGGAACAAGCCTCACCATAGATTGTGGTCCAGCTGGTAAGACAGGGTTTTACGCGGATACATCATCCATCCACTCCACCTCCACCTTCACCTCCACAGCATACACCTTCACCCACACCACCGCCACTATTAGTGTTAGTATATGCATACTTCCATTGGGGATCAAATTTTCTCTTTGCATTTTCATTGTAGATGTCTCATACTAAAAACAAATTATCATTCCACTAGATCATGTCTTCAACGGTCCATTGATGGTTGTCTTCTTCTTAGAAAATCAAATTTTCCCTCATGAGGTACATTTGCTGACCCATCTCCGTGTTGCATTCAGTTATGGTTTCAGTCATGTTATTTTTAGAGTCAAGGTAGTCATGTTTCCATTAGGTCTTAGGGTTCATTTCCAAGGTCAAAAGCATAATTTGAGTGTAAATAAAGGGCAGCAAAGGTATGAGGAAGACCAATAAACAAAGAGTGATTGGTAGCGACTCATGGTTATTGTGAAACGTTCTTATTTCACTGATGTAATCTTCATCTCAAAAACATGTATTTGAGATGAAAACAGAGTATTTTAGTTTTTTCATATTTTTGATGTAAGTCAAGTCATTTTATGTAATAATTGTTCCCATAATCTACCCAAGCATTTCTCCTTGCTACAAGAAATGAGCCATTGAAGAAATCAGCTCAATCAAAGCATCATCCACTTGAAAAGAGATAAAGAAAAAGAAGCAACAAACAAAGATTTGAAGACAAAGTAAAAAGTTCCAAACAAACATTATAAAGTGGGTTTTTTCTAAGGAAAAATCAAACTTATCCTCTACATAAGATTTCAAAAGCATTTTTCAAACTTCATCATGCCCATTTGACAAAGAGAGAAAAAAGGAGTTGCAACGAATTGGTGGCTGAAGAAACCTTGGGCATTGCACATAGAGCAAGGAGCACTGTGCACAGGGCAAAGTTGAAGGGCATTGTGCATAGAGCAGGGAGTGTTGCACATAGAGCCTGTGTGCCTGCATATTTTTTCACGGCACTGCACATACAACATGGCACTACAAATAGGGCTAGCAACCATCAAAACCATCCTAACAACCATCCAAATCACTCCTTTGCTACCTAGAGCCTCAAGCAAGTACACTGCCTAAACTGTCCTCCCAGCACTCATTTCAAGATTTTTGAGTTTGTTTGCTATTAAAATTTTCAACGCTAGGTTGTCTAAAAACCCTCCCTACTTACCATTTTCCTATTCATTCCCACATCTTATTGTCATATCCGTAAATATCATCCCTATTCCCTATTCCCTATTATCAAATACATGTATCCCCTATACCCTAGTCCCCAAACAAAATCCCTAAACCCCTACTTACAAAATAGTCCCTATTAAAAAATACCCCCCCCCCCCCCCCTTCTCACTCTCACATCATACATATCTCATTCTACATCACACAAACTCCTCTCCCCTTCCCCTATACCTATTCACCATAACTCACTTCATGATTACCTTCTCTAGGGTTTCTAAATCTTCAAGCTCAAAAACATGGATAAAGAGGATAAAGATTATGAATAGGAGGAAAACAGTGACAGTGAAAACATAGAAGATGAACCTCAGCATCAGAGTAAACCACATAAGGGAGGTAGAATTATTAGAGAGGAACCATCAAACATCAGATAGTTAGAGGCTTCCCCTATGAATGTCTCTTGTTTCAGGCATCTGGGATGTTATGAGTTTTGTGAGCAAGTGCAAAGAGTTCAACATCATCCTAAGCTGACCAGGCTTTTTGTAGCAAATCTCCATGATAACAAGGTAACTCTTGTCGGGGTGACATTTACAGTTTCCTCCTAAATCATTGCTGATGCTACAAGGATTCTGAATGTGGGGTAAAAATGGTATAAAGCACAAGATTTGGATGAGCACTACTATGAGCCATACATCAAATCCAAGTACAAGAATGAAAAGAAAAGGATATTTCCTTTCAAGTTCCTTCACAATAAGTATGCCCTTATGATGAAGATCAATATGAAGCATTTTACTTGTGAGAGCAGATTTTCTAGATTATACACCTATCATATTAGGCTTCTTATGCACTTCACAAGAGTGAAAATGTTGAACATCTTGTACTTCTTATTCAGGAACATTGAGAAGATGGCCTACATTGTATAGAAAAGGCCATACCCCTAGCAGATGAATAGTATTTATCACTATTCCTTGATTAAGATTATTGTGCTACATCATCTCAACCTCCTAAACATCTCCTAGGATACATTTATTGCCAATGACATATTCAATAGTTCTTAGATTCCTCCATCGGTGACTCAAGAAGCAGAAAGGCCTTCCAACAGTGCCAAAGTAAAGAAAAGTAAGAAGGCTAAAGAGACTAAAGTTGTTGAGAAGCCAAAAACCTACAAAACATATCAGAGAGGAGATAGAAAGTTGTTTGTAGCAGATAGGAAAGTGTTTACTCCACCTTATGTGGAAGGGGCCTTGTATAGGCATAGCATCTACAGTGAAGAAATGATTTTTTTTAGTTACCGGGTCTTCCTCCTCTTCTTCTTCCACTCCATGAACATAATTATGTTGTAACAGGGTTCCGATCTGTTGTTGTTGCGCTAGTTGTTCCAGTGCTTTTTTCTCTCTTTCCTTGATTCAGAATTAGGGCTACTACTGCCCTCTAAAGTTTGGGTTCCGGATCTATAGTTTAGGTCTATCTATGATGGAAAACCATTCGACCATCCTTTCCCTTGTCCAAATCAATGTATCCATTTTTACATCTAAAGTAGATGCTTCTTCTTTCATGGTCACTCTTTTCTCTGATCTCATTCTTGCTCTTTTGGCCAACAAGTTCGCTTCTACACTCACAACATTTTTTTGCATGTCTTCTAGAGTTGTAGGATCACATTCACGCAACTGATATGCCATATCAGCATCAAATTCATATGGAAACTTAAGCAAAGCCAATCCCTTTGGTGGTTTTATATTTGAAGGGATAGCACTGTATACTACATTAAATCTCACACAACAGTCTTGCGCAGTCTCGCAAACATTTCTTTTGATGTTCTCATATTCAGACAAAATCTGAAGGGGATTATTCTTCACCTACCACCGATCTAGGAACTGCTTCTGAAGGATAGGTAGCATAGTGATAGAAGCTGTTGGTAGGGCTCCAAACCATTTCCGAACTTCTCCTCCAAAAGTTTATACAAATAGCCTCATCATCACATCTTCAATTTCAACTTCATGGAGGTCAAAGAAATCATTCATCTTGTCTACGTGTTGTTGAGCTGTAATAGTTTGAGTGTCATCGAAGAAAGGTATTTTGGTTTGATAATTAGGGGACATGGCACTAGGATTTTGAGGAAAAACAAGGGGTGCATATCAGGCATCCATAATTGGAGGTGGGGGCAGTGGTGGATTTAAAACAAGTATTGGGATATTCGATATAATCAAAGGGGGATTAACAATAGTTTGAGTGGTGTGAACATTCTATGAAGAAGAAGGCAGAGGATGAGGGATAGTTTGAGTGGTAGTAGATGCAATGGAAGTATTTCGAAAATCGAAGGATGGCCTATGAATCTTATTTTTCACCCAAGTGTTTAAGTTTGAAGAGAGGTTCTTCAAGTGATCAAGAGTGTGAATAAGTTGTGACCCTGATTTATTGTGTGAAAAAAAGCCTTCAATGGGGTTGTTGAGGAGGTAAATCCCCTCTGCGAATAGAGGCGATGCCTACTAGCCCAGACTAGGTCTAGCAACAATCATACAACGCTACCACGCAAGTTCCTAACTACAAATTAAAGACCAATGATGAGGGCCTACCTGGATTCCAATGCTAGTGCTTGTAGAAGAGGCGACGCTCCCGTTCCTTTGCTCCGGCAGATCACGATCCCCACGATTTCCGTGAATGGACACCTGCACATACAAAGAACGACACAAACACAAGCATTAAATCCAATATATGCAACTATATATCAGTCAGAAAGGATACAACTCATCATTATCAGAAAGAACGATAAGAGTGGAACCATAACAATAGTCATCTATTAATGATAAACAAAGAAGAATACAACCATAGTTCTGACGTCAGATCCTCCTTTGGTTGGGTGATCAGCAGCACATGTCTTGCAAAGCTTGTTGGGAGTGGGAACAAGCCTCTCTCTCTTTGGTTATGGACAAGAATCTCCTTACTTAGATTTGGCCTTATGGGAATGAAGAAGGCTCTTGCAGCATGAAGCTCTTGGTAACTTGACAATTCTCAATCTCTGGAACTAGCTTGCCAAGGAAAATGGACAAGATTTTATAGATAGAGGAGGGGGAGTTGGGATCATCCACAATAATCATGGGATTGGCTTTATCATCAAAGAAGCTTCCATGAGAGGTGGAAAACCACTTCCTCTCTATGGAGATCCGAAGCCAAACCACCCAACTCAAGATAGATTCAATCTAGGAATTTGTTAGGATGAATCTTCTGTTGTTTGTTTGTTAAAAAACACCACTGATTATGGTTGGCACGAGTGCGACTCTGTGACAGATTGCCAACTGGCACACCCTCTTTGGAGGATTTCCCCCATTGGCGCGAGTGCTGCACTGTGGAACCCCACCAATGCAAAAAGGGCTATTTTTAGGGGTTTTAAGGAGGAGATGTCTCCAGGGAAAATGAAGCTCATGTTTAGGGGAATGCAATGCAAGTGTTTGCAGGTCATGTCACTTCTCATAGGTCTCAGAATGAGTCCTCCAAGATGCAGGAGAGGGGTAATAGGGGTGGTGACAAATTGTTGTGTAATAGGGGTTATAACGAGATATAGAGGAATCAACAACTATCTGAGCAATCCAACTTAAATATTTACTACGAAATAAACTCTACTCAAAATTAATATCAAACTCAATGTCTTGCAAAGTGTCTAAGTTTCCTGAGAGTGGATTAACTCGAGGAATGAAATCCTTACTTGATTGATCTCCAGCTAAACTAGATTTCTCTACAACTTTCTTATATTTTCGCCCAATTTTATGAGGATCACTGACAATGGTCAGAGGATTCGGATGTGGATTGTATCTAGTGTACTTTTGGGAAGCTAGTATTTCTAATTTTTAAAATCAAGATATTGCTTTACAACTTTCCAATTCAACCTATGATTAAATTCCTAAACTCATCATTCACAAGCTTAAGAATTTAAATAAAACATCTTACTAGGGTGATTAATTTCAAATCTTTCATTCCCTAGTATGGTCGCCACTATGTTAGCACTTGGATTGAACCTCAGGCTGAAGGAAGGTAATGCCAGGGTAACCACAAACCATGCTTAGCCAAGTAGCTAGCCCTACTACTCTATGATTCAAGATACAAGGATTTCAAAGGCAAGCTGAGGACAAGATGGTTGGGACCCTACACTGTGGAGAAATGCAATGACAATGGTTCAATTCTGATCAAAACCATTAATGATGAAGCCATCCCCATGCTTGTTAATGGAAATCAGTTGAAAGTATACAAGAAACCCCTCTGCAAGTGAGAGTTTATTGAAGATTTGAATAAAAAAGTGATGGTAGTGGAGCATGTCTTAGCTTCCACTTCACCCACTCACTGAAGAAAAAAGGGGAAATTAAGGACTCAAGAGAAAACCTCCATGAGGTGCTTAAGTCCCATCATTGGGTTGAAAACCTCTTCTGAGGCGGCCCAGTGATGTCAAAAAAAAAAGGGGGAAAGAATAAGATCCTTGGGTGAAAACCTCCCTTGGAGGCACCCAGGGCAGGCAATTAAGCTAAAAACCTCTCTGACGCACCCTAGTTGTTTTCAAAAAAAAAAGAGAAAAAAAAATGAATTTTTATTGCATTGCAGGTTTGCAGGAGGACTACAGGGAGCAGGAGAAGGTGCCAAGGGGACCTTGACATTCATACCAGCATCCATATCATCTTCTCCACACTTTTCTCCATCATGTTTGGCATCTCTTTCACCCCACTGTACCTCTTCTTCCAAAACTGTGTTTTCTACAAGAGGCTCCTGTAGGAATTACAGAGAGCCAAAAGTGTCTACAGGAGGCAGTTTGAGGGACAATAAAAGCTTCATGAGGAACCTATAATCCCTCTTACCATATTCAAACCTCCTTGCCATCATTTCCAAGCCTGCATCACACTCCAAGCATCATTATTATTTTTTTTCTTTTCCAAGAAAAAACACAGAAAAACAGTTTTTCAGTTTTGAAAAAAAAACAAAAATAAATGGAGGAAAAGACACCATTAACTTTACCTAAAGCTTACCTATGATCCCTCCATCATTCATCTCCACCTCTGGCATCATTCTCGAGCTCCAAGCACAGGGAAATAGATGAAGTTTCAAGGGGAGAAGTAGCTACAGGAGCTCCTATAGGAATTCCTGTAACAGTTGATCCCATAGAAGTCCAGCACCAACAGTAAGGGACAACGCATCTGAAGGTTGAAAAGGCACATGCAGCTCAGATCTAGCAAAATAAGAACCTACAAAAACACACAAAAACACATCAGCAAGCAGAGACAACATGCATGAAGGAAAATGAAGGCATGCAGCAAAGAAAGCCACAGCACCTCACAGTTGATGGCAACAAATACACTTGGATTATAGGTAAGCAGCTAAGTCACTCCTCTATCTACATTTGTGTAATTAGGAATCATACAAAGGAAATGATATGGTTGAAATCAAAAGAGGGAAAGGTGGCCAGTTAACTTGGCCACCTTCATTTAGTTGACTCCACTTAACCGAGATATCACCCACACGTGCGCACAATCAAATGCAAAAGATGCGAAGGACAGGTAGTGGGGGGTCATGATGACCAAGCAGGTGGGGACCAACAGTCCTAATTTAGGCAATGTACACCTTTCCAGCTCAGCACTCATAACCGAAAACAACCATAAAAGGTAATCAGCACTCCTCCCCGCGCATTCTCACCACTTTTTCTTTAGTTTCTCCTCATAACTTAGCCACATAGTAGTCTTATTATGCCCCCACAGCCTCATATCCACCATCCTCCATTGATTTCCTCCATATTTTTTCTCTCGGCATCTTCTACAGGAGCCCTACATGTTTTCTACAAGAGCACCTATAGGAAATCTACAGGAGGGACAATGGGCTTCTACAAGAGGGGAAGTGAGTCATTTTGAAGGGATGAAACGTGATTTTTGGCACGAATTTTAGTCTAAAGAGGTAGGTTTCATGAATGTCCTCTATTGAATATCAAAATGTGAAAATTTTGGTCTCAAATTGAAGATAAAATGAGTCCTTAAGAGGGTAGAAATATATTAAAAAAAATTGTTTAAAAAAAAAATACAGTCCCCTCTGTTTTTCTATTTCACTCAAAATTCATTGTCTCCACCTCCATATCTGGTTTTTCAAAAGAAGTACAGGCAGTATGATAGGGGGGTTTATGAGAAAAGAGTCGACTAACTCCACTAAACTCCATGCACATCCTCAAGTGGTGGAAATATTTACAAGGGAAAACTAGATGAATTTCTTTGAGAAGTTTAGAGGGTTTGATGATGAAATTGCCCAAGAATTTGCTCTCTCTCTGGTCCCTCACACAAGAACTCATGCTACTATAACCATTAGAGGCCTCTCTATTGAAATAACCCCTAAATTCATTAGTAGGGTCACTACCCTTCCTCTTGGGCTGCCTTGGAGTAAAGATGAGAAAATAATTGGCCAGGCTGCCAAGAAGAAATTTTTCCAAGATAATGAAACCCTTGTTGAAGACAAAATTTGAATTAGGAGGGATAGTGCACCATATCCCTGGGATGAGGTTAGCTACCAAGTGATCAAATACATTTCTTGTGAGGGGAGGCACAACATTTTTTATGAATATAATTTCATAATCCTCCGAGAATTGAGATATGTCATGGATACCCCAGCACATCAAAAGCTCAGTATCCCTTACTTTCTCCTTCAATCCCTCATTGACTCTAGCACCAAGGTACAAGAAGGAAATTTTCAGCAGCTAGCTCACCATGTCCTAATGAAGATCCTAGTAGAAGAAGCCCTCCATACCCTTACAGTCCCTATAGCATGGGAAGTTTTCATAAATATGATAGTTGAGGATGACATCAAGGTATTAACCTATGATGTCAGTCCTACTATCAGTGAGGAGGGAGAACAACAAGGAGGAGAAGATGAAGCTAGTGGTGACATAGTAGAGCGAGAGAAGAAGAAGAGAATGAGCAGTGGAAGGACATACAAAAGAAAGGCAGGATTTTATGAATAACATGAGCAGACCACATCAGAAGCATGGAATGCTAGGGAGGCCACCAGGGCCATGAAAGACCAAGAGATTGACTAGGTTGCTCATAGGATGAGCAACACCTTTAGTAGGGGGGTGATGATGAGCCTCATAAATGGGTAATTATATGGGCTCATTTTACCTCCTAACCTAGTCAAATCAACCATTCTCTTAGCTTATTGTATGATTTTCTAATTATATTTATGCTTATAGGGTGAGTTGAGTTAGTTATTATGCCATGTGGTCTAACATGTATTTAATGCAGATTATTGATGGATTTCGAGGTCAAAGTCGAGGATATAGTGGTCAAACTGCAGCAATAACTTGAAATAGACAAAGGATAGGACTTATAGGAGGGAATCCCCCTCATTTATTTCTCGTCACCTCGAATTCCCCTTCATTCAGCTTGGAGTACAAGTAGTTGAATCATGCACTAGAAGGCAGTCGAGCAAGTGGAAGATGATTGATAGTTATCTCGAGTTTTGTGAGCCAAGCCTCCTTGATTTTAAGGAAGTTGTTGGTAGCTTCAGATGTATAAGTAGAGAGGCCTAGGGCCTCACTAAGGTTGACATTTTTTTTCTTGTGTAAACTCTGTTCAAATTTTGAGCTTACTATTTTATGATAGTTTTATGTAATCTTGCTATTTTGTGATAATGAAGATGGAATATTTTTTGAGCTAGCATTGAGTTACCTCAGAGGGTTGAAGCTCTTGCGTTAGGGCCCAATCCAAACAGCCAAGCTTCTCTTTACTTGTATTTGTATGCTTTACTTCAGTTTGTACATTAGTTTTTTGTTAAATGTATTTCTCTTATGGTTAAGAATAGATTGTTTTTGATGATTTAGTAGCTTGCTTCCATTTGTGCTTTCTGTAGCAGGTTAAGTAGTGATTAGATAAGATTCAAAAGGATAGAAATAGTTCCTTGGCCTCTCTTCATCCCTCTTGGACCATGATTTGAGGGAAAGACTCTCTTGTTGCCCCAAAAGTACAGATTTTCCTCATTCCTAGGACTTCTAGTGTTTGCAACTCTTTAGTACGTTGATAGTCTAGTTTTTCTTTTCTTTAGATCTTCTTTAGCATGTTCACTTCTTGATTCACAATAGTACTTTTTCATGATTTCCTTTCTTACAACATTTCCCAGCATTTCCTTCTATACATCATAGTTTAGGCCATTTTAATGCAAAACTCTATTTTTCCTAGGATGCACTCATTTCATTGGTTGCTTCATTTTCTTGGTTGACTGTCAGTTTCTATGCAACAAATCTCTTCTAGAAGTAGGCCAACTTA
>APFE031531574.1:83444-111646 GCA_000404065.3 Pinus taeda
CACCTAAGACCTCCTAGGACCCAACCACACCATCCTACATCCTCCCAAGCTCCAAAACCGCCATCTAACGCCACCTGTTCGCTACCACACTCACACACAATAAATTAAATGCATGTTAAATTCACATAAAAACACATAAAAATCCAAAAATATGTTTTTTGGTTACTTACTTCCAGAAATAGCATGGTTAGATGTTTTTTACTTCCTTAAGTAGGTAATGGCATTTCTTTCATGGTTTTCGTAGTGTTTTTGGCAAAAGTAGAATTAGCTTGTTAATTAGGGTTTACTACGTTTTGCTTTACATTCCAATATTTCTCCTTTCTGCAGTTAGAATAGCATTTGTAGAGTAATCTTTCTTTCCTTTCATCACACATAGAGCTTCTTCTAAAATCTATAGAAGTTGGCTTGAGCTCCTAGTGATCTCGTGCCGGCTCACCAAGTGACAACCTGTAGTGAGAACTAGTACTTGTGCATATAGCATCGATGCTTCCAAGTTTGTTATGAACTACCGGGTTGATAAAAGTAAATTTGGTAGCCCAGGTGTTGGATTATTGGGCCCTGACCTAGCTTCGAAAGAGTTATTAGCCAAACAAATCTCGTAGCTACAAACCCTTCCGGCAACAGCCCATGGAGCACGGACTGAGGTCTCACCCAAGGTAGCAGGGGAGGGTGTTGGAACCAGGATTCTGTACCCTTGGGATGTCTTGATGTGGTCTGGAGGGGTCGCAAACCATTTTGTGGCCTTGTGCCACTCTGTACTACTATCGAGTTTTCACGTAGATCAAGGCAGGTGTACTTTCTTATTAAGGAAATTGTTACAGATCTGATATTTTGGTTACAACCTTTAAGCAAACATTTAACAATAAAGCCCAGTGCGCGCAACCATAATTCTTTAAAGATATAAACTCATATAACTGATGCATAAACCAGAATACAATAGATCTGTGATATTTTAGAAAACAACTTATCTTTATTAATATCTTCCATCAAACAACTAGATCCACCTTGTGCACTCAACTGCAAGGGTCCGTGCACACATCTGCGGACTCTACCAGGCCTCTGCACACACAACTGCAGAGCCTCTATCTACCCACTAACGCCTTTGACTCGATTTTACTTTTTTTTTTTTTTTTTTTTTTTTTTGGGGGCTGGTTCACGGATACCCTGGTCAGTGGGTAGCCGCTACGTCCAGGGGGAGAAATCTATGGAGTGGACGCCACCCGAAGGGCATCAACACCCCTCGGCCTATATACAGACCTAACCCCAAGAGCTTACGGGATTCGACCCTGAGACCTCCCATTGGCGAGGCATTGATTTGACCGATTGAGCTAACTCTTAGGGCTACCTTTGACTCGAACTTACAAAGGAAGAACACTAATTTCTTTCACCAACCCATAACACATCTGATCTAGTCAAAAAATGCCTTCAACCCTTAGAGCCTTGCTCTATTTATTCATTCCCATGGTCCATGAACCATGGGCAAGCCGACTTACTTTCTATTATTCTATATTATTTTTGGGCAGACAACCCCTTGACTCAATCTATTACATTTCGCGCTTCGCGCATTTCGGAGATTTACAATATTATTACCCTATCTTCTAGGATTTAAGCCCCAAAACCATTACGCGGTGCCTTTTCTACCCAACACCAGGAGTTGCAGCATTCTTGCTGCAATACTGGCTCTCACCAAGGCAAGGTAGGCACAATGATTAGAACCTTAGGGTTTGATGGATGAGGTGAAAAGACAGGTGAGGAGCTAGGAAGAGCATGTAAACCTCAAGGATTCTTCCTAAACTGAAGAAAACACAGACTGTGAAATGTCTACCCAAAACAGAGCATAAAAGTTATGGATTCTACCTTTCAGACTTATATGCATTCACATAAATAGTATGAAATGATGAAATGGAATCAAAAATACATACAAAAAATTGAACTGAGCATCATACCACATGGATCCCAAAGAAATAGATGCAATTTTCATTAATCTCCTGTTGTAACTGGTACAAAATGATGTCTATCAAAGCCTAAGCATCCCACTAAATCCAACCCTTTACAATGAGAAAGAAAAAGAAGATATAGACCTCAATTCAACATCCTCCCATACTCAGGGGCTGAATCCCTAAGATGAGGAACTAATCCATCAAAATCTGAACAAGAAACTGGAATTTAGGCAACCCTAACAACTTGCCTCTAAAAAGGAGGGAACTAATTCATTTGACTTCAAGAGAACTTTTGATCCAATGAATCTCCCCTCTATTCACTAATATTCATCTTATTTACATGCCTAGTCACCATTTACATCAGTAAAAACATCATCCATGAGACAAGACCCAAAAAATACAGTCATGGCATAGTAGAGTGCAAATTTAGCAGAAAATTATCCTATGCGCAGCACCTTTTGCAGGGCCATTTTCGAGGCCTTCTTGGTCTCCAAATTGAGCCCATGATAGCTCATTGGAAAGCCTATCCTATCTAATTTCCAAATCTTCCTTTAGTTTCCCACTTGGATTTATTTGACCCCTCAAAAGTAATTCTCCCAAGACTGCTTCAATGTGCAACGCCATGGTCAAAAAGAGGGCAACTACTTTTGCTCCAAAAACTTATAAAATGCACAAGGAGCATGCTTACATCATTATAAATATAATGGTGGTCTTTTTTTGGCCATTGGATGCCCCTAGGAGAAGCGCAACGCTAGTGGTGCTGCGCATAGAGCCAATTTTTTTGAGTCAAAAACTGCTAAATTCTTCAAAAATGCAAAAATTCTTAAAACTTGATAAAAATTTGTGGGAGACCACCACCATTAAGTGTCTAGGTCAGCCAAGGAATCTTCAGCAAGAAACCTAAGCATATAACCATACTTTTTGCCTTTGAGGGCTTGTTTTAGCTTTGTCTTCATTTGCTTGACTCTTATGTTACAAATCTTGTTTCGAGTCCTGTAATGGCGAGCCATGTGCCTGATGATTTGATTGTCCCTATTGGCCCTTTTTAGTAGCTTCTCCAAATGAAAATTGACTTTGTCAAGATGTATTTCTCTATCCTCTTCAATCTCCTTTTCAAGCCTTTGTTCTGTAGTCAAGGTGGCTAGAGTTTCTTCCTCTTGCATTACTAATTTGCCTTTGTCACCTTGCCTCTTTGTTTGGAGAAGTTTTAGCTCCATGAGGACCTATTTGTCACTTAGATTCTTGTTCTCTTGCTAAAGGTATGCATATTTTTCCATCTTGAGCCACCAAGTTGACTATCTCAATGCCCTGATGAATGTGTGGTTGTTTTGGTCCATCATGTTCCATCAAATCAAATTCCCTTTCCTCTTCATCATTGAGAATTTCCTCCAACATCTTTTCCTTCCCTTTATGCACCTGATGCACCTGTTGTACATGTTGTGTTGATGAAGAAGGCAAAGCCCCTTCCACAGTTTGTGGAGCAAGCATTTTCCTATGAGTTGATGAAGAAGGCAAGGCCCCTTCCACATCAGGTAGAGTAAACACTTTCCTATCTGCTACAAACAACTTTCTAGCCCCTCCCTGATATATTTTGTAGGTTTTTGGCTTCTCAAAAACTTTTTCCTTTGTGATTATATTTTCATTTGTCACCTCATCTTGATCCTCCAAGTTGACTATCTCAATGCCATGACGAATGTGTGTCTATTCTGGTCCATCATGTTCCATCAAATCATATTCCCTTTCCTCTTCATCATTGAGGCTTTCCTCCAGCATCTTGTCCTTCCCTTTATGCACCCGTTGAACCTGTTGTACCTATTGTGTTGATGAAGAAGGAAAATCCCCTTCCACAGTTTGTGGAGCAAGCATTTTCCTATGAGCTAAAGAAGAAGGCAAGGCCTCGTCCACATCAAGTGGAGTAAAAACTTGCCTATCCACTACAAACAACTTTCTAGCCCCTCTCTGATATGTTTTGTAGGTTTCTGGCTTCTCAATAACTTTTTCCTTTATGATTATATTTTCATTTTTCACCTCATCTTCAGCCTCCAAGTTGACTATCTCAATTCCATGATGAATGTGTGGCTATTATAGTCCATCACGTTCCATCAAATCAAACCCCCTTTCCTCTTCATCATTGAGGCTTTCCTCTAGCATCTTTTCCCTCCCTTTATGCACCTGTTGCACCTGTTGTACCTGTTGTGTTGATGAAGAAGGCAAATCCCCTTACACAGTTTTTGGAGCAAGAATTTGCCTATGAGTTGATGAAGAAGGAAGGCCCCTTCTAAATCATGTGGAGTAAACACTTGCCTATCTACTAAAAACAACTTTCTAGCCCCTCTCTAATATGTTTTGTAGGTTTTTGGCTTCTCAACAACTTTAGTCTCTTTAGCCTTCTTACTTTTCTTTACTTTGGCACTGTTGGAAGGCCTTTCTGCTTCTTGAGCCACCATTGGAGGAATCTGAGAACCATTGAAGATGTCATTGGCAATAAATGTATCCGAGGAGATGTTGAGGAGGTTGAGATGATGTAGCACAATAATCTTAATCAAGGAATAGTGATAAGTACTACTCATCTACTGGGGGTATGGCCTTTTCTATACAATGTAGGCCATCTTCTCAATGTTCCTGAATAAGAAGTACAAGATGTTCAACATTTTCACTCTTGTGAAGTGCATAAGAAGCCTAATATGATAGGTGTATAATCTAGAAAATCTTCCCTCACATGTAAAATACTTCATATTGATCCTCATCATAAGGGCATACTTATCGTGAAGGAAACCTAGAAGGAAAGGTCCTTTTCTTTTCATTCTTGTACCTTGATTTGATGTATGGGTCATAGTAGTGCTCATCTAAATCTTTTTCTTTATACCATTTTCCCCCACATTCAAAATCCTTGTAGCATCAACAATGATGGAGGAGGAAACTGTAAATGTCACCCAGGCAAGAGTTACCTTGTTATCATGGACATTTTCTACAAAAAGCCTAGTTAGCTTATGATGATGTTGAACTCTTTGCACTTGCTCACAAAACTCATAACATCCCAGATACCTGAAACAAGAGATGCGCATAGGGGAAGCCTCTAACTCTCTGATGGTATGCCTATATTTCTGACTGAATATGAGTAGTATGCATAAAGTTCTAACATTCTAAGGGATAACGACTATATCTTAGTAAATGATGTTGTTTTGGAGACTGAATCTGATGATTATCAGCGTGGTTATATGAATTCTTTGAGCGCACAGCAGAAACAATATTCTTTGAGGAGTAGAGATGTACCGGTTAGTCCTATTCAAAAGAGGGAGGATGTTCAATCAAAGAATGGTCTCTCAAACAATCAGAAAAAAGGAAAGGAGCATGCCAATTAGAATCCTAGCAAGGTAAATCAGCCATCAACAAGTGCAGCTGCAAAATAGAAATATAATCAGAAAAAGGAAAGTGTAACAAAGGAGAAAAAATATAAGAGGGACATTGGTGTCAAAGAGGTAGAAAAAGTCACATCTTTTAATTTAGAAATTGAAATTGCTAAATTGAAAGTGTCCATTCCTTTGACGAAGCTTATTAAGAATAGCCATTACAAACACCATGTGTCTAGAATACTGCAAATTGATCCTTTGTCCGACATGGTGAATGTTGAGGATGATCATCCTGAACTTACTTTTGGTCTAGCTATAGAAGGTCAGCTAGAAGATAGCAAGGTCCCTCTCTTTTATTTGAGTCTTTTGAGTCTTAGACTGCATGAGTATATTCTTCATAATGCTATGCCTGATTTCAGAGCCTCTCATAATTTGATACCCAAGGCTATCATGGAAAAGTTGGGCCTGGATATCACCCGACAATATCATGATTTGTATTCATTTGATTTTGGTAGAGTTCACTACATTGGTCTCATCAAAGATTCAGTAGTTTCCTTACATCAAATCCTAGCCAAGAATGTTTTGATGGACATGGTAGTAGCTGATATACCACCTTGATTCACTATGTTGTTGTCTAGATCATGGGGAGCCAAACTCAAAGGCACTTTACAACTTGACTTCTCTTATGCTACAATCCTTGTTTTTGATCAATTGAGGAAGTTGTATCAGGAAAAGAATACGAAATACATGATCACTAGTAAAGAGAAGCCCATAAATCATCTGATAAATGATGTACATACAGATTTAGAGTCTTTTGTTTTGTGCACTGATAGTGGATTAAATGATGTAGATATTTAGCTCGTAGAAGTAGATGATGTACCAGAAATTTCCAAGGGTTTTAGAGCGGTTCTTAATCAAGAAAAGGAAAAAGTGGCAATTCCTTTTGAGCAACCTCCACAGGAGTAGAAATTCGGTAAAGAACAGAAAAATGAAGCAACTAGCGAAGGTAAAATTGAAACGATAGCAAAATTCAAACATATGGAAGATGAAGATAGCCTTTAGAGCATGGACTTCAATGGTGCTTTGGGTAAGAATGGTGTGGGTATTGGAATTTGGATTCGAAGTCCTATTTTTCAGTCAAACAAAGTTCCGAGCAATGTTAGAGTGTGTTCCTATAAATTAGCTTTCGATTGCTCTAACAATGAAGTGGAGTATGAGGCATTGATTACAGGTCTAAGGATTTTGAAGAAACTGCGTGCGAAAAGGATTTATGTTTATGGTGATTCAGAGTTAGTGATTAAGCAAGTCAAAGGAGAATATCTAGCGAAGCATCTGCGGATGAGAGTTTATAGGAACGCAGTCCTAGATATCTTGAAGATGTTTCTAGAATACACATTGACAGCGGTGCCCAGAAGTCAAAACATCATTGTTGATTCACTTGCTACAACAGCGAGAAATCTGAAAATTCCAATGAATTCTAGCAATAAATTTGAAATCCATGTCAAACATAGGCCTATTGTTCCTGATAATTTGAGATATTGGCAAGTTCTCTGGGATGACAATGAAATTAATTCCTTTTTGCAGAATGAAGGGAAGTTTAAGGATGCTTTCATTAATGATGTTTGGGATTTTGATGAACAAGACATTGAGTTAAATCATATGGATGTTTTACAGGTGAAGAATAATGTTATTCCTAGAGGTCTTATACCTTTGGAGGAGTTGTTTGATCAAGATGATGTGGTGAGAAAACCAACCATGGTACCTACTAATAAAGTATTTGAAGATGTAAACATTGGGACAGTAGACTAGCCCAAGCTTGTTAAGTTATCAAAAACATTATCTCCCAAGTCAAATGCTAAGCATGTTAATTTGCTTTCTAAATTTTCTGATGTTTTTGTGTGGGATTACTTAGATTTGAAAGTGTATGACAAGAACATCATTTAGCGCACCATTCCTATCAAGCCAGATCAAAAACCCTTTAGAAAAAAGTTGAGGAGGATCAACTCAAAGCTGATGCCATCCATCAAGAAAGAGGTAAATAGATTGTTTAAAGCTGGTATCATTGTTCCAATTAGATTCTATAATAGGGCTTCAAATTTGGTCCCGGTACGAAAAAATACCGCAGAGATAAGGTTGTGCATTGATTTCCGGAACCTAAATAAAGTGTCCTTGAAATATAATTATCCTCTTCCTAAGATGGACCACATTCTGCAAAGAGTAGTTGGAGCATCACGGATGTCACTACTAGATGGCTACTTAGGTTGCAATCAGATTTTGGTGCACAAAAAAAAACCAAGACAAAACTGCCTTCACAACACCATGGGGGACTTTTCAATATGCCAAGATGCCATTTGGGTTGAAGAATATCGGGGCCACTTTTCAGCGGGCCATGGATATAGCTTTCGCTAACGAGAATGATTTTTTCTTAGTGGTTTACTTAGATGACTTGACAGTATTTTATGGTTCTGATGATGAACATTTACACCACCTGAGGATTGTTTTTCAAAAATGCAGGGAGTTCGAGATTTCTTTAAATCCAAAGAAGAGTCTTTTTGTCATGAAGGAAGGAAAGCTCCTCGATCATATAATTTCCAAAGACGGTATTCGTATTGACCCTTCTAGGGTGGAGGCAATTCAACAAATAGACTTTCCGCGCAACAAAAAGGAGATCCAAGCCTTCAACGGTAAGATGAACTACTTATGCAGATTTATACCAAAATTGGTTGAGGATTTGCGTGAGTTAACTAATATGTTGAAGAAGGACAGCACTGTAAAATGGACTGAGGATGCCATGAAATCTTTCAACTTGGTAAATCTTGCTTTGACCATAGCCCCTGTTTTGGTCAGTCCCAATTATACTCATGATTTTATTATATTTTCATTTGTGTCTAAGCATACTTTGGTTTTGATGTTGATGCAAAGAAGGATCAGGTGGAGCAGCCCATTGCATTTTTCAGTCGGACTATCAAATATTCTACTCTTCACTATAACATCATTGAGAAACAAGCTTTGGCTCTTATAAAGGCATTGAAGGATTTTTGAGTTTACATTCTGCATTCGCATACCATAGCATATGTTCCCAACGTGGCTGTCAAAGATGTCCTCATGCCAACTGATCTAGAAGGAAGTTGAGGTAAGTGGATAGAAGCGATGTTAGAGTATGATCTTGAGATTAAGCCCACGAAACTGATCAAAGGTCAAGGTTTGGAAAAACCCATGGCTGAGTCGAATATTCATGCTCTGGACATAAATCTTATTGCAACAATGTCAGATGATGAAGATGGTGGCACACTCATTTAGGTATCGGAGATTTTTCTCAACTCACCTTGGTATTCCGATATAGTATATGTTCTTCAGCATCTTGCTCCTCCTCCTGGAATGTTGAAAAGTAACGGTAGATCACTAAAATTGAAGTCTGCAAAAATCTACATTTTAGACAATGCTCTCTATTGGAAAGATCCGGGAGGGGTTCTTCTTAATTTTTTGGTTGAAAATGAAGCTCAGCAGGTAACGAATGATTTTCATAGAGGAGATTGTGGGGGTCACTTGTTTTGGAAAACAACAGCTAATAAAATTTTGATAACAAGGTATTATTGGCCATCTTTATTTTCAGATTTATATAAGACAGTCATGAGCTGGCACGAATGTCAAGTTTTTCGAGGAAAAAGGAAGTTGCTTCCTCTTCCTTTGAAGCCAGTTGTAGTTAATGCATCGTTCAAACAGTGGGGGCTTGATTTCATAGGAGAAATTCATCCTTCTTCATTAGCATAGCACAGATGGATTTTGACAGCTACTGATTACTTCACCAAATGGACCGAATCCATTCCGACAAGGCAAACTATAGACATGGTAATCATTCAATTTTTAGATTCCAATATCTTGTCTCATTTTGGTTTCCCTCACAAGATTATTAAAAATAATTCAAAAGCGTTTAAGTCAAAGAAAATGGTTGAGTTTTGCAACAAATACAACATCACACTGCGCCATTCATGACATACTATCCGCAAGGCAATGGACTAGCTGAGTCTTCAAATAAATCCTTGGTAAACATTATTAAGAAGATGTTGGAGGCAAACAAAAAGAATTGGCATCGAAAGCTTTCCAATTCTTTGTGGGCCGACAGAGTGAGCAGTAAGAAATCAATAGATATGTCGCCTTTTGAATTGGTTTATGGTACTGATACGGTGTTTCCTACATCCTTTGCAATCCCAGTCATGAGATTATTGCAAGAAGTCGGCAGTGAAGAAGATGATATTCACCGTCGGATCAATCAAATGATTCACCTTCAGCAAAAAAGGGAAGAGGTTTCTCAAAATACTTTCTAGCTGTAAGAGAAGATAAAGAAAATTTATGATTGCAATACCAAGGCATAAAAGTTTCACCTGGAAGATGCAGTGTTGTGATGGGATGCATGAAATGAAGAAAAAGGGAAACATGGTAAGTTTGACACAATCTATGGAAAGGACCTTATAAAATCTCAGCTTATCAAGGATAGAATGAATTTTTATTAAAGGAAATGGATGGTCAAGAATGCTCAGCAGGCCCAATGAATGGTATGCTCCTGAAACACTATTATTTCTAATGCAGCTTGTTGAAGTTCTTTCACTGTCATTGTATATACCAATTTACTTTCCTTGCAAGATTTGAAGTACAATGTCATTTGAGCTTGGGGCCCGAAGTGAAGGCTATAAAGATTAAATACTTTGTGTTGTTTTCAGTTGGTTTTTGAGTCAGTCTAGAGTCATTTTTGAGTTAGTTTTCAGTTTATATCAAGTCATTTTTAAAAAATTTCAACAAGTTTTCAGTCTTTCATTTGTTTGACCGTATTGGCCTGATCAACTAGGCACTTGGCCTACGGTGTTCTTGACACCTCCAAGGAGCTCCCATCCCCAATAATGCCAATGTTAGTGTCAGTATATGCATACTTCCATCAGGGATCAAATCCTCCCTTTGCATTTTCCCTGTAGGTGTCTCATACTGAATTTTTTTATCATTCCACTAGGTCATGTCTTCAATGGTCCATTGATGGTTGTCTTCTTCTTAGAAAATAAAATTTTCCCTCATGAGGTACATTTGTTGACCCATCTCCATGTGTATTCAGTTATGGTTTCAGTTATGTTATTTTTAGAGTCAAGGTAGTGATGTTTCCATTAGGTCTTAGGGTTCATTTCCAAGGTCAAAAGCATAGTTTCAGTGTAAATAAAGGGTAGCAAAGGTATGAGGAAGACCAATAAACAAAGAGTGATTGGTAGCAAGTCATGGTTATTGTACAAAGTTCTTAATTCACTGATGTAATTTTCATATCAAAAACATTTTTTTGAGATGAAAACAGAGTATTCTAGTTTGTTCATATTTTTTATGTAATTCAAGTCATTTTATGTAATAATTTCTCCCATAAGCTGCCCAATCATTTCTCATTGCTGCAAGAAATGAGCCATTGAAGAAATCAGCTCAATCAAAGCATCATCCACATAAAAAGAGATAAAGAAAAAGAAGCATCAGACAGAGATTTGAAGGCAAAGTAAAAAGTTCCAAACAAACATTATAAAGTGGGTTTTTTCTAAGGAAAAATCAAATTCATCCTCTATATAATACTTCAAAAGCATTTTTCAAACTTCATCATGCTCATTTGACAAAGAGAGAAAAAAGGAGTTGATGTGAATTGGTGGCCAAAGAAACCTTGGGCATTGTGCATAGAGCAAGGAGCGTTACGCACAGGGCAAAGGTGTCAGGCGATGTGCATAGAGCAGGGAGCACTACGCATACAACCAGAGCATTGCGCATAGAGCTTGTGTGCCTGTGTATTTTTTCACGGTGTTGTGCATACAACAGGGTGTTGCGCACTTGTATACGGCGTTGTGCATAGGGCCAGCAACCATCAAAACCATCCTAACAACCATCCAAATCCCTCCTTTGCTACCTAAAGCCTCAAGAAAGTAAGTACACTCCCTAAACTATCCTCCCAGCACTCATTTCAAGATTTTTGAGTTTGTTTGCTATTAAAATTTCCAAACCCTAGGTTGTCTAAAAACCCTCCCTTCTTACCATTTTCCTATTCATTCCCACATCTTGTTTTCATATCCCTTATTCCCACATCTTGTTGTCATATCCCTCATTCCCACATCTTGTTGTCATATCCCTAAATATCATACCTATTCCCTATTCTCTACTATCAAATACACTTATCCCCTATACCCTAGTTCCCAAACAAAATCCCTAAACCCCTACTTACAAAATAGTCCCTATTAAAAAATACCCCCCCCCCTTCTCACTTTCACATCATACATATCTCATTATACATCACACAAACTCCTCTCCCCTTCCCCTATCCATATTCACCATAACTCACTTCCTGATTACCTTCTCTAGGGTTTCTAAAGCTTCAAGCTCAAAAACATGGATAAAGAGGATAAAGATTATGAGGAGGAGGAAAACAGTGGCAGTGAAAACATGGAATATGAACCTCAGCATCCAAGAAAACCACATAAGGGAGGAAAAATTATCAGAGAGGAACCATAAAACATCAGAGAGTTAGAGGCTTCCCCTATGACTGTCTCTTATTTCGGCATTTGGGATGTTATGAGTTTTGTGAGCAAGTGCAAAGAGTTCAACATCATCCTGAGCTGACCAGGCTTTTTGTAGCAAATATCCATGATAACAAGGTAACTCTTGTCGGGGTGACATTTACAGTTTCCTCCTCCATCATTGTTGATGCTACAAGGATTCTGAATGTGGGGGAAAAATGGTATAAAGCACAATATTTGGATGAGCACTACTATAAGCCATACATCAAATCCAGGTACAGGAATGAAAAGAAAAGGACCTTTCCTTTCAGGTTCCTTCACGACAAGTATGCCCTTATGATTAGGATCATTATGAAGTATTTTACATGTGAGGGTAGATTTTCCAGATTATACACCTATCGTATTAAGCTTCTTATGCACTTCACAAGAGTGAAAATGTTGAACATCCCATACTTCTTATTCAGGAACATTGAGAAGATGGCCTACATTGTACAGAAAAGGTCATACCCCCAGCAAATGAATAGTATTTATCACTATTCCTTGATTAATATTATTGTGCTACATCATCTCAACCTCCTCAACATCTACTAGGATACATTTATTGCCAATGACATCTTCAATGGTCCTCATATTCCTCCACTGGTACCACAAGAAGTAGAAAGGCCTTCCAGCAGTGCCAAAGTAAAGAAAGGTAAGAAGGCTAAAGAGACTAAAGTTTTTGAGAAGCTAGAAACCTACAAAACATATCAAAGAGGGTTTAGAAAGTTGTTTGCAGTGGATAGGCAAGTGTTTACTCCACCTGATGTTGAAGAGGCCTTGCCTTCTTCATTATCTCATAGGAAAATACTTGCTCCACAAACTGTGGAAGGGGCTTTGCCTTCTTCATAAACACAAAAGGTACAACATGTGTAGCAGGTGCATAAAGCGAAGGAAAAGATGTTGGAGGAAAGCCTCAATGATGAAGAGGAAAGGGAATTTGATTTGATGGAAAATGATGGACCAGAACAGCCACACATTCATTATGGCATTGAGATAGTCGACTTGGAAGCTCAAGATGAGGTGACAAATGAAAATTTAATCATAAAGGAAAAAGATGCACAAATCCAAGCACTAATGGACAACTTGGCGAGAGTTAATTATGTCATTTCATACCTTAAGCAAGAGAACAAGAAGCTAAGTGACAAATAGTTCCTCATGGAGCTATAACTTCTCAAAGCAAAGAGGCAAGGTGACAAAGGCAAATCAGTAATGCAAGAGGAAGAAACCCCAGCCACCTTGACTACAGAACAAAGGCTTGAAAACGAGATTGAAGAGGATAGATAAATATGGCTTGAAAGGGTCAATTTTCATTTGGATAAGCTTCTACAAAGGGCCAACAAGTACAATCAAATCATCAAGCACATGGCTCACCATTATAGGACCCAGAACAAGATTTGTAACATAAGAATCAAGCAAATGAAAACAAGGCTAAAACAAGCGCTCAAAGGCAAAAAGGAGGGTGATAGGCTTAGGTTTCTTGTTGAAGCTTCCTTGGTTGACCCAGACACTTGATGGTGGTGGTCTCCCACAAATTTCGAACAAGTTTTGAGAATTTTTTCATTTCTTAAGAATTTAACAGTTTTTTACTTAGAAAAATTGGCTCAGTGGTGCTACGCTTTTCCTAGGGGCATCCAATGGCCAAACTAAGACCACCACTGGATTTATAATGATGTAAGTATTCTCCCTATGCATTTTCTAAGTTTTTGGAGCAAAACTAGTTGGTCAAAAGGTCAAAAAAAACCCAAAAAATGACCTTTTTGCCCTCTTTTTGACCATGGCGTTGTGCATAGAAGCATTCTTGGGAGAATCAGTATTTTAGGGGTCAAAGAAACTCCAAATAGGAAAATAAAGGCAGATTTAGAAATTAGACAGGAAAATCTTTCCAATGAGCTATCATGATCTCAATTTGGACATCGGGAAGGCCTCCAAAATGGCCCTGCAAAAAGTTTTGTGCATAGCCTTCTAGCTCGCGCATAGGACAATTTTCTGCTAAATTTGCACTTTGCTATGCCATGACTGTAATTTTTGGGTTTTCTCTCATGGATGATGTTTTTACTGATGTAAATGGTGACTAGGCATGTAAATAAGATTAATATTAGTTACTAGAGGGGAGATTCATTGGATCAAAATTTCTCTTGAAGTCAAATGAATCATTTCCCTCCCTTTTAGAGGCAAGTTGTTAGGGTTGCCTAGATTCTAGTTTCTTGTTTAGCATTTGATGGTTTAGTTCCTCATCTTATGTATTCAACCCTTGAGGATGGGAGGATGTTGAATTGAGGTCTATATATTATTTTTCTTTCTCATTGTAAAGGGTTGGATTCGGTGGGATGCTTAAGCTTTGATAAACATCATTTTGTACCAGTTACAACAAGAGATTAATGAAAAATTGTAGTTATTTCTTTGGGATCCATGTGGTATGATGCTCTATTCAATTTTTCTTATGTATTTTTGATTCTATTTCATCATTTCATACTCTTTATGTGAATGTATACAAGTTTGAAAGGCAGAATCCATAACTTTTATGCTCTTTTTTGGGTAGACATTTCACAGTCTATGTTTTCTTTAGTTTAGGAAGAATCCATGAGGTTTACATGCTCTTCCTAGATCCTCACCTGTATTTTCACCTCATCCATAAAACCCTAAGGTTCTGATCGTTGTGCCTACCCTGCCCCATCGAACACCTTGCAGTTTTGACCTAATTTCCTTGCCCTAATTGTTGGGCTCCTCCTAATCCAACAAAACCCTTCAAAATCAAATCAAACCTTGTGCTACTATACCAGCCTAATATAAGTTTATAGATCCAGTCAATTTGGCTGAGATCCTTACAAAGAGATCCCTCTCCTGGCCTAATAGGGCTAGCTACTTGGCTAAGTGTGGTTTGTCGTTACCCTGGCATTGCCTTCCTTCAGCCTAAAGTTCAATCCAGGTGCTAATAGCCAACACCACCGTCGTTCAACATGTCGAACTCAGTAAAGCTGCCAATTTTCAAGGGTATAGGGAGCGAAGTTACAAATCAATTTTGGTTTGTTGTGAATGTTGTGTGGACCACGCAATAGATCATTGATGACATCATAAAGAAGGCACAATTAGTTACCGCTCTGCAGGATCACGCCCTGACATGGTATATTAATTATTGTACTGATCATACTTTAGCAATGCTAACAAATACTAAGGATGCTTTAAACAAGGAGTTTAGTAAGCCTAATTCTAACTCGCAGTCAGCAATTCGGTTTAAGGAAATCACAACGAGGGCTGGCGAAATGCCTTGGGAGTTAGATCAAAGGCTGAAATGTGTGATCCATGAAGCTAATATGTAGTTCACAAATGGTTAGCACCCTGAATAGTTTATAGCCTCACTTCTGCCCCACTTGAGGATTTCTTTGTCACAACAGAAGATAGGAACTTAGGTAGAATCCTTGGAAATCACACTGAGATTGCATGAGACACCTACTCAGGATGTGATTTTTAGAGTCCAGTAGATTCACTCGTAGTTGCAGAACCTCTGCTTAGAATTGCAAAGCTTGAAAAAAGAGAAAGAGGCTAGGCCCGAGGTGTCTGAGGAAGTTTGGTGCCTCAAATGTAAGAGCCAGGGGCATGATAAAGATCATTTCCATATCTTCGTGAATTATATTATAGGAGGGGGGCCAATGCCCTTGAGGCAGGAAGCTCCAGCAGGACCAAATGTGGGACCCGCGTTATGGTGCGTCATTTGTCACGTGGCTGGAAAACACGTAACAGATAATTGTCATTTGCTCCAAAAGTTCGTTCAGACACCACAACAATTGTTCTATGAATCCTGCAAATCAGTGGGCTACGATGAGTGCCACTATCATAGCTACAAATTGATGATGGAAAGAACATCTACCTATCGAATGCAAGCAGAAACTCGACCTCCAGATCAAGGCACTAGGGGAGCGTGTGGAGGATATCAGAAGCACGAACGAAGCCAAGGAGGAGGAGGACCTGGTCGAGGTCACGCTAGGTTATTTGTTATAACTTTGGGACACCAGGGCACTACACGTGGGAGTGTCAAAATCAGACATGTCCATCATGTCAATATTGTAGCCAGTTTGACCACACTATTGAAGAATGCCCTATGTTGATAGCTAAGATGCAAGAGAAGAAGGCGCAGCCGCAACACCCTACGCAAAACTTACAAATTATGAGAGTTGAACCCCGTGAGGAAGACCTGAATGTAAATATCATGCTAAGAAGTGAGTAACAACAGGGGATGATAAGGGAAAACAGCATGAAGAAGACAGATGGGTTCGCAAGGCCCCAAAGAAGGAAGTGGGTTTTGATCTGGCACGCGTGAAGGAAACCTTTATGGAAGCCAAGAAAAGCTTCGTTGAGGCATCTACTGTAGGAAGTCAGAACAAAGCACCAGAAACTAGCGTGCATACAAAGGTTGATCCCTCTGTACTTACCACATTCTTAGAAACTTGCATGAAACTTTTGTGTGATAGCAAGGCTATGAAGGGTCTGTGGGAGTTGATAAACAAGTGTTCTCGCAAAGAAAACACTCTTGCTGGACACTGTGTGGTATGAAAAATCAGCAAACATAAGGCAAGAACAGGGCACGATGTGAGGCTCACCATGCAAATAGGAGATTATGAGATGGACCAGGTTATTCTGGATCTGGGATCTGACGCAAACATTTTTCCTAAACAAAAATGGAAGAGAATGTGGAGACCTACACTGTAGTGGTCTCCCATCCAGCTAAGGATGGTTAACCAATAGAAGATCATCCCTATGGGATGACTACATGGAATCACCATAGACATAGAAGGTGCAAGCGTCCTGGTTGATTTTCAAGTAATAGAAATTGTGGATGACAACAATCCATACCCCACGCTCCTTGGAATTAGCTAGGCCATTGATATGAATGGATTCATCAACTTGAAGAAAAGAACAATGATGTTTGAAAGTAAATCGCTTCGAGTTGTAGTGCCATTGGACCCTGCCGAAGGACCGTGCTATACTGAACCGGTCTGTGACTATGAAGAAAGTGATGATGACTTGGATCAGATTTACAAAATAACTGCTTGAGATCAAGATTGGATTAACCCAATAGCTAATAGACGGATTGCATGGAACTGAGAAAGTTCTTGTACCTCGAATTCAAATGAAGGACTGGAGCATTGGCAAGAAATGCTACATGAAGTATCTACTATGCGCTGCAACATGATGACTAAATCGTTGCATTGTGTGTCATCGGAGGTAAGAAATTTACCCTATTATGATGGTTTAACTGACATAGATAATTTTTTGGATGGCTTTGAATGAGAAGTCCCTGAGGATAATCGCTTCCAAGCACTAGATTTGGCACTGCGTGCTACGCCTGCATGATGGTGGGGTACACACAAGGACAACTTCGAGGAATGGAGAGATTGTAGAAGGATTTGTGATTTGGGCGACCTAAACTTCGACTAACTGAGAAGTATGATGGGATAAATGATCTATGCAATCATTTAGCGAAGTGGACTAAATTTTATGGAACAGAACCATAGCCAAAATTGGTGCACTTATTTTGTCATACTTTGGATATAATCCCTATGAATTGGTACCCGGAAACGAAGCTCTGTCATGGCACCACGGAGTGGGACATATTAAGGGAAGGATACTTAATGACCTTTAGTTTTGAAGATGGCTTCAAAAGCATCAATGAAGCTCTACAGGAGGTCAAGGTAGCGATCTTTAGAGTACCACAAGATCCTTTGGAATTGGTGCAACCCTATTGGAGCACCCAGCTATGCCATGCCCCAGAATGCTATAATGTGACTGTTGAGGGGTAGGATGAACATCCAAGAAATATCAATATCCCAGAGGCAGAAGGCCATCGTGAAGTTGAAGGTCTACAAATATAGAACTTGAATATCACTGCACCCTTGAAAACCAAGTAGGTAAACATTGTTACTGAAGCAGAGCCAAAATTTGCGAAGATCGAGGACTACTAGGATGATGCCACAGGGGATAAAGTTGTTGAGTTACTCCGCGAGTACCAGGATATTTCTCCTACCAAGTTATCATACCTTAAAGGAATCATAGGTGACTTGGGTGTGATAAAAATTACTTTGAAGCCAGACGCGAAGCCTATTAAGCAAAGGCCATATCGCCTTAAACCCAAATATAAGGAAAAGGTTTGCTTAGAGTTGGATAAGATGCTAGAAGTGGGTATCATCAAACCTATTTAAGAGTCTAATTGGATGAGCCTAATGGTGGTTCAAGTGAAGAAATATAAGGGAGAAATAAGGATTTGTGTAGATCTGAGAAGTTTAACGATGCCTGTGTCCATGATCCCTTTTCGACACCATTTACAGATGAGGTATTGGACAACATTGGAGGGTAGGAGGCCTACTCGTTCACTGATGGGTTCTTTAGGTATAATCAGATTAAGATCGTGCTAAAAGACAAGAGAAAAACAACCTTCATGACAGAATGGGGTTGTTTCCAATATACAGTGATGCCATTTGGACTCAAGAATGCGCCTGCGATATTCTCTCGCGTAGCCACCGCGGCGTCCAAGGAGTTTATTCACAAATTTTTTAAAGTATATTTTGATGACTGGATAGTGTTTGGGTTAGTAAAGAACCATGTAGCAATTCTATGCTTAATGTTCAATGCATGCCAAAGATATCAAGTTGCGCTAAACCTGAAGAAATGTTTTTTCTGTGTCCCCTTTGGAATGTTACTAGGCCATGTGGTGTGCAAGTAAGGGCTGATGGTGGACCTTGCCAAGATCATGGTGATAGTACATTTGGAGGCCCTAAGGAGTGTCAAATAATTGCGCACAACACTGGGACATACAGGATATTACAGAAAATTCATCAATGCTTATGCTCAGATTATCGCGCCTATGGAGAAACTATTGAAGAAGGATGCTACATTCTGCTAGGATGAAGAATTTCGGCGCAGTCTAGATGTATTGAAAGAGAAGATGGTCACCGTACCGATCTTGGTTTTCCAGGAATTGGAAGAAGGAATTCCATGTGCATGTTGATGCCTCGTGTATTGCATTGGGAGTAGTGTTGACACAAGCTGGTGAAGGAGAGATGGATCACCCTATAGCCTTCGCAAGCAAGAAATTATCAAAGGATGAGAAGAATTACTCAATGACAGCGTGTGATGGATTGGCTATGGTGTATGCGCTTCAAAATTTTAGGCACTATCTATTGGGCAGATATTTCAAAATGTACATAGACCATTCTTCCTTGAAGTACCTAGTCAATAAGCCTGTGTTGGGGGGGGGGAAGATATGTAGATGGATGTTGATATTTCAAGAGTATGACTTTGAGGTAATTGTGAAGTTAGGAAGGTTGAATGCAAGACCTAACCATATATCGCAGATTGAAATGGGGGAGGAGCCTACTAATTTGAAGGAAGGGTTGCTCGATGTGTAGCTCTTCGTGGTGTGCATAGCAGATAATCATTTTGCAGATATTATCCACTTCTTGACTACAAGGACGGCTCCAAAAGGATACACTAGTCAACAAAAGAAATAATTAGTAGTGTGCACGACAGATTTCTTAGTAATTGCAGGAAATTTATATAAGATGGGTGCAGATGAGATAGTGTGATGGTATGTGCCATATTTTGAATGAAATAGCATCCTCGTTGAAGCTCATAGAGGAACTGTGGGAGGACACTATGCAGGTAAAGTGACAACGCAAAAGATTTTGCGTGCATTACTATGGTGGCCTACATTGTCTAAATATTCAAAATCATATTGTAGGACATGCAATGCATGTCAATGAATGGGAAGACCATCGCGAAGGGACGAGTTGCCACTGAATCCTCAAGTATCATTGCAGCCATTTGAAAAATGGGCAATTCATTTCATTGGACCAATTAGCCCCCCAGAAAGAAGACAAGTGTGCACTATATCATCACCACGACAGAGTATCTTACTAGATGGGTGGAGGCACAACCTGTAAAGGATTGTACAGGGGTGATGAGTGATTGGGGTACGCACTTCCTCAATGAAACAATCAGGGTGTTGACTGAAGAGTTCTAGGTTTATCATCATAAAATCACATCGTACCACCCTCAGGCTAATGGAACAATTGAGGCCTTTAATAATATGTTGAATAACACGAATAAAGATTTGCAATGCACAGCGAAATGATTGGGATATCCACATACCTACAGTGCTATGGATGTACAGGACTACCCGCAAAAAGCTAATAGATCAGACACCTTCCCACTTGGTCTATGGTGTGGAAGTTGTGATGTCTATGGAATATATTGTGCCTAGTCCCCGCATAACATCTTTTATAGGGATGGAAGATCTTGGAGCCTTGGAAGAGTGGATCGCGTAGCTAATGGAGCTTGAAGAAGACAGATTCTTGGCTTGATTCCATTAGCAAGTACAAAAGGATCGCGAAAAAGCATGGTGCAATCGACACATCAAGTGGTGCACGTTCAAAGTGAATGATTTGGTCTTATTGTATGATATCAAGTTCACTAAGTTCCCAGGGAAATTTCAGATGCACTGGCTTGGGCCATATGTTATCAAAGATATTATAGATGGAGGCACAATTTAGCTCACAAAGTTGAATGGAGAAACTTTTCCGAGAAGGGTGAATGGCAACTGATTGAAGCCATATACAGGAGACCCAACTTAATGACTATATGGTGGCAGGATGGTCTTTGTGCTTCAGGAAGTTGTAAGGGAGTGCGAGACTATAAACTACACTTCTAGGGTTGGTGGACTACACAGCAGATTGGTTGCGTAGAAAATGGTGACAGTGCAGTATAAGACCCAGCGTGAAAGTACTTGTGCTATGGAGGAAGGTGATGCTTAAACTCACCGCTCATGATGTGACAACTAGAAGACGGGTAAGAAGAGTGGGCTGGTAGAATTTAAGGGTAAAATATTTGAAGATCTACCACCAATACAACATTGATGATCAGATTTTGGAGGGAACAGTCGGATTTGACACCAAAAAATCCTATAAATTATGAGTGTCGGGCCAAACAAGAACACTTTGCACACTTGGAGTTGTCTCTGAAATTCGTTGTCTGTTGATGAGTGGAGCCTTTTGGAAAGAGTTATTCAGCCACACAGATGTGTCTATTGAGGCTCGTGAACTATTTATGGAGCATATGAGTATGGATGCAACAGTATCTGACACCCTAGGCCCTCAAATATCTAGTGCTAAAGCTACACCTACAATGCCCACGATACCGAGGTTGCAAAGGATGATAGAATCCATGTCTGAAGAAAAGTTGAAGAAGATGGTACAGACATGTGCTTCCCCAAGGGGGCATACAACGACACCAACCCATAAAAAAAGGAAAACAACTGGCCAAAGGCAAAGGGAAGGTTTTTGACCTAGAAGCAGAAGACATCCAAGGAGCTGAAGATGTAGAGGATGAAGGAGCAAAACCCATCACAAAGCTCCCTCAGTATGTCCCTCCAAGGAAGGGTAAGGCAAATATTTCAAAAGACCCAGATTTTGACAAATTCATCATTTCCACACCCTTGCTACCTGAGCAGGTGTTGTTTGAAGGACCGCGACTCACCCATGTACCACTACTAAAGATGGAGGACTGGGATTTAGCGGATCTCACTAAGTTCCCACACTTATCAATAGATACCTTCATGAAGCACATATTCTATGAAGACACGGGTGTGACAAAGCTGGAAACCAAGGAATGGACCCGAGGTGTGGAGAAACCTAAGCTGCTCAACTTGCTTTGGGTGCCACACTACCATCACACCCCAATTAATGCAATGTGCATATGCCAGCTGCTCACACCGATACACAATGGGTGTTTATGGCTAGGCAAGCTTATCCCCATCATTGATATGTTGATTCATAGGCTTACGCACTTGATGCATGATGGGTTGAATCCGGCCAAGGCGTTTAGTGAAAAAATAGGAGAGAGGGACTTGGCAGAGTGCATGAAAACCACTTATAAACTAGTGAAGAAGGTGCGAGGATACTCCATCCTATCCATATCTTACCCTGTATTTTGGTTGGTTATGTAGATATTGGCAGGCAAGGTAATGAGGAAGTGTCATGTGGATGAAGTTCTAGCACCTGTCATTTCTCTAATAGCCAAATGCATGGAAGGTGTCTTATTCAATTGGTACATATACCTCTGCCAAGAGTTCCTCGTGAATTATTGCGAAGTACAGGATGAGCAAGCCATTCCATTACGCTTGGTTGCTGCTATATATTGTTCTGGGTGCATGGGAGCTGTCGGAGGACACCTAGTTTCCTCAGTTGGAAAAAGGGTTGTCGGAGGTAGCACAGTTCACTTCCCTATGGGCTACGAAGGACCCCGCGTGAGTCACAAAAATAAAGATCTTTTGGGTCTTGATGGAATGAGTTTCCGCATGGCCATCAATCAGCGACCAAGGTTGTCCTTGACCTTGTATGAGCAGATGTCCACCTATGCCGCATTTAAGGCTGACTTTCATAGATTTTATATCCTGGCCCGAAAGGATCCTTCATAGAAATGGTATGACCTACCCTATTTGGTGTCGGATTTCGATGTGGAGCAAGTAGTGTTGTGCTGGCTAGCTGAGTGGCACACCCCTTTTGATTTGGGTGTCGAGCCAAGCACCGGTGCAAAGAGTGCAGCCGCAACAAAATGAAAGGAGGTAGCCAATAAGGCCATGCAAAACTTGGCTGAAAAAAATTAGAAAGACGCTGCAAAAAAAGAGTGGGTCGAAGAGGAACATGCTACCAAGGAAAAGTCATAACATGAGCAGCGCGAGACCCAAAAGGTGACAAGTCACCTTCAACAACAAGAAAGACAAAAACATGGCAAGACAGTAAGGCAGAGCAGTGCACCTCCTCCGAGCGGAAAAAGAGAGAATTGGCATTGCAAGGAGGATTAAGGAGGAAGAAGAAGGTGCAGAAAATGCAGGTTGATCCTCTTATGATCATAGAAAGTGACATGGACATAATTGGTTATAAAGTACAAGATGTTTCCATAGAAGTATTGCAGCAATTAGAGCAGCAATACATACAAACTTTAGGGGGAGTCTAGAAGGATCTTCACGTGTTATAGCTTCAAGCAACTAAGATCCAGGTAGAGGTAGGTAAAGTGAGGGGTGCAGTGAGTAGCTTAGCACAAGAACAGCGTGTTGGCATGGAGCTAGTTCTATGATCGACGATAGATGTGCAAGCCTTTCCCTTGTCTACTAGATCAATCCGTGTTGAGACTGAGGAATAGCGCGCCCAACTAGATGGCATACCGAAAATGGGCTTGAACCTGGCTATAATCAAACTGGAGACACTGCATGAATTACTACATGTAATCGCAAGAGAGCTTCACCTTCAAGAATAACACACCATTAGTGTTGTCAACAAAATCAAGGTGAATAACCGGCAACAATTTGTCGAGAAGACTTTGGTTTTGGAAGAAAATGAGGCACTTCAGGCACACAACTCACAATTGGAGTCCACGGTCGTGGAGGCATGCCATGCAATACCGAAGCTCCATATTTTGGAGGATGCACAACCAAAAGCAAAAGTTATAAAATTGGTTGTTGGTGTCTGCAAGGCACAGGCTGAGGTTAGTCGAGTTCAATTCAAACTCAATATGAAGATAACTGAGTTATAATTAAAGGTGCAGCCATCGACTCCGCCGGAGGGCCAAGAGCAGCGCGGAGCGTGATCAAGGAAGGACTGGCCACTCTGGATGTCGTCGTTGTAGAGTCCACAGTGTTATTCGAGCATGCAATGAAACTGGTAACTACTTTGTAGGAAGACCCAAACCTGCAAAAGTTGAATACAGAAGCTAAGGAGCTGTAGAAGAAATACAAGGAATTCAACTTAATGGTGTGCTCTATTGCTCCAGCATAGCATCTAGCCAAGTTGTAGGAAGGGAAGCAGCTCCTAGCATAGGTTGAGGCATCACAAAAGAAGGAGGCCTTACTTAAGGCTAGATTGGAGCCCTAGTTAGACAAAGCCTACTAGGTCACAAACAACATTCAGGAGAATCTGACAGGCTTGTAGCAAGCACAACAAAAGATCCACCTGGTTGCGGAAGGACCGGCTACAGGATGGCTCATCAAAGAGATTAAGCAGGCAGCTATGTAGAGTGTTGTCGAGGTGGTTGTTGTATAGGTGGAGCTGGGGGATCTTCATAGAAATATCACCGCACAAGCCGAGTAACTCGAGGGTGGCTCATGACCTTTATGTTGGGGGTCCGTTGGAATGGGGTCGCCTGGGTCAGTTTTGGGGTAGTTTTAGGGTTAAAAACCCAAGTTTTTATGTAGATTTTCTAAAAAGATGTAAAGTCTCTTCAATTTGTGGAAGTGGAGTGCATAGGTAGTTAGGATTCAAAAATGGTTTTTACCCTTGTTTATGTAAATTTAAGTCGGTCTTGAGATCCATCCATGGTCAGCGGACCATGGGATTGTATGTAAAAATATATAAATAGGTGTGTCTTAGAGAGTCTAAGGCAAGAATTTGATGGGTAAGAGTGAATGAAGTCTTAGAGAGATAGCGCAAAAACGTGAGCATTAGAAGAGGAAAAAGACCCCGCAACTGAGTGCATGGAGGCCTAAAGTAGATTCCGTAGCTGAGTGCATAGACCCCTGCAGTTGAGTGCGCAGGGAAGTTTGGGTCTGTAACCTTATATTGAAAATCAATAAAGAAGATTGCTGGAGAACTTCATGTGTTTATCTGTTTATTGTTGTTATTAATGTTTGCGATGTATGAAGTGATTGAAATAATATCTTTACAAATTAATGATGTATCGATGCGTGAATCTATCAAATAAGTATTATTAACTAAACGTAAAGCATGCTAAGTATTTACGTGAAACCTATAGTACATTTTGTTATGGTTACTAAATACGTAAGTAGATCTGTGCGAACTCAGATCTAGGGTTGCTTTATTGTGCACATAGGTAGCTAATTTGTCTGTTAAGGGTCTGCAAAGACCGATTATCAACCTTCATGAAGATCTAGAAGCCGTTAAAAGGGAATTATAGTGTAGAACTCTAAGGGGCTTATAGATCTACATGGAGGCATGTTTAGGATAATAAAGGAAATCACACTGATCTCTGGATGCGAAAACTTTGTTCTAGCATCCCCCCATACTGCTTCGGGTGAGACTTCAACCTGCACTACGCAGGTTGATGCCGAAAGGGCTAGTAGTGTAGGGATTTGTTTAGTGCAATTAACTTTGAACCAGGGTCAGGACCCCTAAGCCAACAAGACCCCTCGTATTTAGAATACCATGGTGTGGAAACTATATGTGACTTTTCTTCACCATACCTACATATGTACGTGGATTTTCTTTACATAACCCACATATACTTCCTCAAACTTCATCTTTATCATTCCTCTGTCTCTGAATTGATATTCCTTTGTCCTATCTTTCTATCACATTTATACTAGCCTGAATACTCATCACGTTGACGTATTTATTAAGTAGGTTTCCATCAAGGACAACACATTTTTCATAATTCCAACAATATTCCCCTTTGGACTTGATGGAAACCACTTTGGTGTTTGGTCACCACCACCTATAGATCCTTGTAAACACATTTGTAGATATACCAAGTTTCTCTCCCATGTCACCAAGCATTCGCCAAACACCAAGCTTCTATCTCCCCCTCTGAAATCAAGGGAAAAAGGCTGGCCAATACTTAATAAAGGCTTCTCTCCCTTTGCTGACATGTGATCTAGGTGGCTCCAGAGATGCCCAGAATTCAAAGAGGGCTCGGAATAGCTCAAAAATAAAAGTGGTCAAATGGAAGCAAAACTAGAACTAGATCATTGTGCTCATTGCCCTGATTCCAAAGGTGCAAATGACACTTAAATCTGAGTTCATATGCCAAAGTTATTCACGGTCAAAGTTTAGGTCAAACTTAGCCAAGTGGTAGGCTTAACAAGGCAACAAAATGACCGAGACTTGACGCATGGAATTCGGCCCTTGAGAATGGGTGAATTTGTAGGATGGTTAATTTGTCTAATATCCTCTATTTTCTTATTGGAATTTTTCGAATGTCGATTGGACTATATATAATAAAAATTTTAAAAATAATAACAAAATTAGGGTGGCAAGCCACCACCCCACAATGGTCCCAATGGAATACAATACATATATATGTAAAATCACGTGGGGGCGGGTCGTTCTCAACAAACTCGCCTAACACATCAAACTTGTATTATATTTATATCATGTGACTGTTGTATTAAACCGTCGGTGTTACCATATAGGTAATGGTTGCAAACACCACCAACAAACATTGGTGAAAACAAAAAAAAACTTGTCGCTTCGGGGATTCGAGTTTGTAACCTTTGTCGAGCTAGCGGAGTCTACCATCAATAATTTCTAGCCTTGTTCCTTGGTGGCTCTATCGCCCAAGACCTATATAACCTTCCGCCATTCCAATGGACAGGGAGAACCAGCAAACCTATGAGTGGGAGGGCGAAGGGAAAACGCGGAACTTGGAGGCATGGAACCGTGAACCAATGGAACTGTGACCAGGGTAGAACCTTGTATGGATAGAGATGTGGAACCATGAACCTAAGAAGCTCAAGGTGCTAGAAAGATTCCCTTGAGGGCCAGATATGCCAGGGACATACTTTGACATGTGGATAGTCATTTTTGCATGTTTTTTCATTAGGAGTCCAACCGTGCAGTCAGAATCTCCATCTTAGCAACGTAAATGTAGGTGTCCAAAAGCTAAGAATATTTGGTTAATCTTATGGAATCTAAAAGATTCCCTTAGAGGATGATTTTTTCCAGTGTCAAAATGATGTCGACTTTATAGTCATTTTTCTCTTAATTTCACAGAGAGCATAGTGGTGTGCTTAGAACCTTTATCCGAGAGTGGATTTTCCAGCCATCTTTTGGAAGGAATCTTTCGGGGGATATTCAATATTCTTGAAGGTCCAAAATTTGATGTGTCAGAATTAGACAACTTTGCAGTCGGTTTTACACCACTCATCGCTAGAAATTCAATGGTGCAGTTCATTTCAGTAGATGAGCTTTGCTTTTTTCGGCCATCTCTGAGAGTGGAGGTATATGATGCAATTATGTCATGTTTTTCCTTTGATTTTCTGAGATGATGCCTTTATTTTTGCAATCCCTAATTATCATTATGTTGAGGGGTGCTTGTTGCCACATTATGTGAGATTTTATTAGCTTGTCATGCTGAAGGAAGACCCATTGAGTGAGAGTTCCTGAGAACGTCTCATGGAGAGACAATCCACTCTGATTGAGGGTATTCATCCTTGTAATGAAAAATAGCATGCCATGTACATCATCATCTTGCAACATTAATGAAGCGGCCTCCCCACTCATGACACCAGGGCTCGAAGACGTAACCCACACTAGGTGAACTCTGTTATTAGTGTGTTATGTGTTCATGATTTGATGGTTATCATTATGTTTTGTCTTTTTACAATATGCACATGTGGATTTTCATACTCTTTCATATGAATATATGTTAACATCATGGAAGAAAAAGATATTTGTTCATTCCAGTCGCTGAAGAGATCTAGATCAATTTTGGTATCAGAGCAGTCTTATCATTGATGTGAGTTGTAAGTGTGAAGGACTGGACGTGCAGCAACAAGGGAAATGGAGAACAATAGAGATCTCCATGAGGACCTCCTCAGGATGGCACGCATGGTGGACATGGTGTTTGAATATTATGAGGAAAAGATGGCAAGAGAGGAATAGGAGAAAGAAAGAGTCAAGGATGATGCTCCATCTACCCCCTCGAGTGAACATTCTTCTTCATCATTGTCTTCTCATCATTCATATGAGGATATCAGTCAGAGCCTTCAAGTAGAAAATGTTGAATTGAGGATACTTCTACAAGAAGAAAAAGAGGAGAAGAAGAGATTGTAGCTTTAGCAATGAGCCACAGAGGAGGCCTTGGAAGAATTGAAGCGCAACAAAGGCTTGGAGAAGCCCTCATCACCTGCTTCAAAATCGAAAGTTGAAGTAAATAGTGTTGATTTTTCTTCAGTTTAATTTTCACATGACATTATTTCTATTGGAAACATGGAGGTACCCATTTCAAGAACTGGTATGTGTTATAGAAATTTTTGGGCACTTCAACCCCAATCACAAATGTCCATAGCTCTTAAGTCCCTAAAAAGGTTGCTTCACTTCCTAAAGGAACAAGGTCAATTGATTACATCATCTCCCAGAAGGTCTCCACTAAAAACTGCTCATAAATGGTCAAAACTGGACCATACTAAAAGCTTCATGCAGAGGATGCGATGCATATCACCTTCCCAATGTATAGGGTGTGATGCATACTATTTTTCTCCTCTGTGGGGTGCAATGGTCGGGAATGGACAAATGGCAGGGACCAAAATGCGAGGTGGAAGATCATGGAATCTTCTAGAAGCTTCCCCT
>APFE031531579.1:2831-21582 GCA_000404065.3 Pinus taeda
AGTTGTGCTACAATTAAGGAAACTGAAAATGCTGAAAGAGACAATTGTGGGGGTCCAAATGGGATAGGTTGGTGGCCAGCAACATCCACCTAGATCATTGATACCATAGATATTTGTTGTATATATTAACTTGCTCATGGTATTCATGTTGTTTGCTATTCATAAGTTCTTTTATGCTTTTATTTGATTGTCAACTGATCAATGTTTGCATTTCAGGTTCTAATAGGAAGCATGGGCAGTGCATATAATTTTTGATGACTAATGACATGATGGGATTATCTTGTCCTATTGCTGATTTGTTTTATTGGTTTTAATTCCAGCATTGCTTATTCCTTAGTTTTGCTTTGTTCATTTACTTTTCTCCAAGATTAGTGATTAGGCTAGGAGTATGAGTTGGAGATGTTGGAGGCAGTAGTTGAATTAGGAGACTCTCCCACACTATCCAACGAATCTGAGTTAGGAAAAGACCCTTTCTTTACTTCTACAGGAAAACACATTGTAATTGAAGAAGTAGAATCACCTGAAGAAGAAGAGTGAGAAATTCCTCCTCGTTCGCCATTGATAGAAGAACTAGAGGACTCTGAAATCTCTAAAGAAGCTATCATGATAGAGGAAGTAGTAAATGGATTTGGAGGAGGTAGAGGTAGAGGTAGAGGAGGAGGTAACAATGGAGGAGGTAGAGGTAACAACGGGGGAAACAGGGATGGAGAAAACTCATTTGGATTTTCTATAGTTGATGAGGAATCTCAAACAACAATGAAAAACATCTCAGCATCTGTTCTCCCAAACTTTTATGGGTTGAGAAGTGACGACCCTGAAACATTTTAATTTGAGTTTCAAGTTGTGTGCCGAACTTATGATTACATGGAAGATGCTCAAAAACTCAAGTTGTTTCCTTCAACATTGAAGGGATTTGCTCCAAAATGGTTCATGGGATTACTTACTCAATCATAAGGACTATTTTTGGATAGATACCTCGACTATTGTATGCCCACCAATCATAAGGATGAGGTATTCAAAATGGTACAAAAAGAAGATGAAAACTTGGAGGATCTACTTGAAATATTTCAATATAACCTCAAAAGAGCAAAAATGAGTAACCTAGATGAAGAAACCTTGAAAGCCCTTCTATTAAAAGCCATTATAGATGAATGGGTAGATATTTAGAATATGATGGGGAAATGAGATATATCTCAACTTCCACTTCGTGATATAATAGAGCTATGTGTCCATCTCTCAAGAGGAAAATCTAAAACTGGAAAAGGGCCTAGAGATCCTTCTCTCATTAGAGCAAATAAATCTGCAACTGGATCAGTGAGTAGGGCTGAGATTGGCAACATGCTTGATGAGTTCAAAACAGATATTTTAGGGAGTCTTAGTGAGCAACTAGACACACTTAAGATACAAAACAAGCAGAAAGCAGAAGCTGAAGCTTTGACCATCTTTTGTCCCAAATGTAGGAAGAAACACGCTTTAAGGGAATGCCCCTTGGAATGAGATGCAAAAGTTGTAGAAACATGCATGATTTGCTCAGAAATCCATGAGACCAAGGATTGTCGTTCAATTCCTGGGCTCAAAGTTGTCTTTCAAGAAGACCCAAATTCAATTGAGTCTCCCTGTTTTGTTTCAAGGAGACCTTGGCAGGGTCAACAAAATCAAGGGTTTAATAACCCCATAAATTTTCAACCCCCACCAAGTTGGAATCCTTAGCAACAACCTTGGTCCCAACCTCAAAATACATTTCAATCATGGGTACAAGGTATGTAAAATCCTTATGGGAGATTTGCTCAATTTTACCAATATCCTCCATCTTTTCAAAACCAACAAGTTCCACAACCTCCAAATCAGAATCCACAACTTTCATTACCATTTCCACAACAACAACCTTCTCAACAGAATCCAAATTCCCAACTCTTGCTTCAATTCCAACAAAAAACAAATCAATCACCTGCCCGGCCATTTCTGAATCCAAATAATAAAAATCCTCAAAATGTTTACATGGTAGAAGGACAACAATTTCCTACCTATATGATTGTTCCTCTCAATGATGTACAACTCAAATCTGGTAGAGTCTTCGAGAAGCCTTCTATAGATACTAAAAAGCAAAGCATTTCTAAGAAAGAATCTCTTAAAGCCAATAAAGGTTCTGAGGCATCTCTTCAAAACCCAAGAACTCAAGAAGAAAATGAAAAATAATCAACCCCCACAACTCCTACAGTCAAGCAACCTGCATCTTCATCCACATCTCCTTTTCGTGAAAGATTACAAATTGATAAAGGAGTGGAAAAACAAATCTTGTTGCCTAACTATGATTTTCTCGATGAATTAAAGAATTTCTGTATCAAGATTCCCTTGTTACAAGCCATTAGAGAAATTCCTATTTAAGCTAAAAAAATAAAGGAGTTGAGTCTCAAAATACCACGAAGGAAACCAAGAGATACAAGAAAAATCCACCTGGTAGGAAAAATTGCAGATATCATGATGGGAAAAGTTACCATGTATAAGTATGTAGATCCCAGTAGTCCAATTGTCAAAACACATATCAATGGGGTAGAAATTCCAAATACTTTGATTGATTTAGGGGATTCTATCAACATTATGAGTAGACAAACTATGGAACAACTAAAACTTCCTAATCTTCTTTTTACACCTACTCTACTGCAACTTGCAGATCGATCAATTATTAAACTAGATGGTGTATTAGAAGACATTTCTGTCTCCTTAGATTCTTGGGAGTATCTAGTGGATTTCATGATTTTAAGTCACAAGAGTAATCTAGGAGGGCATCCACTCATTTTAGGAAGACCTTTGCTAGCCATAGTTGATGCTTATATGAGTTGTAGATCAGGGGATATGTATATTTCTGATGGTAATTCGACAAAGAAATTCAATCTGTATCCTCCAACAAAACAATTACAGAGATAGGAGATAATGAATGGGTCGATGATGAGGACACTATACAACCTGTCTCTACCATTTCTGAAATTAGTGAAGATAGTCAAATTTTGAACACATTAGAAAACTTTCAAATCCCTTCAGAATATCACCACACACAATTTCAGTTAAATTCAGAAATTGAGTATCTATCATCTAGACAAATGTCTCTTCACTCTATGGAAGATTTTGGTAGTTCCACCACTGAAATGTTTCCAGGTAAAACATTGAATATCAACAAAAACTTGGAAACATCACAACAGGAGAAGCTAACCAAAATCTTGCAAAAACATTCTACTTCATTTGCATGGGAGTATACTGATATGAAAGGTATTGATCCTAAGACCTATATTCCTAACATCTACATTGATGAAAATAATAGACCAATCAGACAACCTCGGAGAAGGATGAATCCAAATCTTAGAGAAATAGTGAAAGAAGAGCTCCAAAAACTACTCAATGTAAACTTCATTTACCCAATTTCAAATAGCCGATGGGTGTCTCCTTTGGTTATAGTACCTAAAAAGAATGGTAAATGGAGGGTATGCATTGATTATAGGGAATTGAATAAAGCGACTTTAAAGGATCACTTTCCTTTATCCTTTATCGATTAGGTATTAGATACTCTAGAAGGCAAAAGGTACTTTTCATTTCTGGATGGTTTTAGTGGCTATAATCAGATCCAGGTAGCACCTGAAGATCAAGATAATACCACATTCACCTATCCATAGGGAACTTTTGCTTAGCGAGTGCTTCCTTTTGGATTATGTAATGCACCCACAACATTTGAAAGGGCAGTACGAGGAATATTTTCTGATCTAATCCATGATTGTGTAGAGGTCTACATGGATGATTTTACAGTTTATGGTGATTCATTTGAAGAGGCATTAGAAAATTTGGAAAAGGTCCTTATCAAATGTAAAGAAATAAATCTTTCCTTGAGTCATGAGAATTCTTTATAATGTTTGCTAAAGGAATTTTTTTAGGACATCATATTTCGCGAGATGGAATTAAAGTTGATAAATCAAAAGTTGAAGTCATCTCCAAGTTACCTATTCCAACTTGTCAAAAAGATGTTAGAAGTTTTTTGGGATTTACTGGGTATTATAGAAGATTTATAGAAAACTTCACCAAAACAGCATCTCCACTCTTCAAATTGCTTACAAAAGACTGTGAATTCAAATGGGATCCTCATTGTCAATCAACATTTGAAACCTTAAAAGCCAGAATATCTGAAGCACCCATTTTGAGAGGGCCAAACTAGAAACTCCCCTTCCATATTTCTACAGATGCTTCGGATACAGCTCTAGGAGCTGTGTTGGGTCAAAATGATTTAGTTCCTTATGCCATTTACTATACCAGTAAAAATTTGACTCCCACTGAGTTGAATTATACTGTGACTGAAAAGAGTTTTTAGTTGTTGTTCATGCAATCAATAAATTTAGACATTATATAACATGCTATGAAACTTTTGTCCATACTGATCATTCTGCAATTAGATATCTAATGAAAAATCCTGTTACTAATGGAAGAGTTACAATATGGCTCTTACTTTTACAAGAATTCAACATTACTGTGTTGGATAGAGTAGGAAAACAAAATATAGTCGTTGATTTCTTGTCTAAGATCCAAAATACTAACGAAGATTCTCCTGTAGAGGATAAGTTTCCAGATGAATATTTGTTTGCAGTAACTACTAAGACTCCTTGGTATGCAGATATTGCTAACTATTTGGTTACACGGAAACTACCTCCACATCTATTTCCTGGTGAAAAAGGAAAAATTGTTCAGGAGAGTTCAAAATATTCATGGAATTCTAATGAATTGTTTAAAACGGGGCCATATTGTGTGATGAGAAGATGTGTTCGGGAAGATCAAATGCCTGACATCCTCAAGGCATGTCATGATGAGCCATGCGGTGGACACTTTGCTGACAAAAGGACCGCCTATAAAATCCTTTCTTTAGGATATTATTGGCCTTCCCTTTTCAAGGACACAAAAGAATATGTCAAAATGTGTGACAGCTGCAAAAGAGTAGGGACACCGACTCTTTCAAATGAAATGCCATTACAACCTCAAGTACTCATTGAACCCTTCGAAAAATGGGTTTTATATTTCATTGGACCCATTAATCCACCATCTAAGAAAAATAAGTATATATTGGTATGTGCTGATTATGTCACTAAATGGGTAGAAGCCAAAGCATTACTTTCTGCTACTGAAAATTTAGTTGTTAACTTTCTTTATGAGGATATTTTCACTCGCTTTGGTGTCCCAAGAGAAATTATGACAGATCAGGGAAGTCAATTTACATCCAACATGATGGAGAAGCTGATAGAAGAATACAAGATCAATCACAAGAAATCTACTCCTTACCATCTGTAAGCAAATGGCCAAGTGGAGTTTAAAAACAAAGTCATTGAAAGTATCATCACCAAGACTGTTTATCTACAAAGAAGAGATTGGGTTGAAAGGCTTCTTGAAGCCTTATGGGCCTATAGAACTACATGGAGGAATACAACAGGACATTCTCCTTATGAACTTGTTTATGGGAAAGAAGTCTTGCTCCCCATTGAATTTCAAGTTAAAACTTTCAAGATGGCAGTTCAGTTGGGGATGGACTTATCAGAAGCTCAAAAACACATAATGGAGCAGTTGAATTAACTAGATGACATTAGACAAGAAGCAATTCTAAGAACTGATCTAGTTCAACATCAAAGAGCTAAGTGGCATGACAAATATATCAAAGAGAAAAAGTTTCAAGAGGGAGATTGGGCACTACTATTTGATTCCAAGTTTAAAGACTTCAAAGAAAAATTTCAGACTCATTGGCTTGGGCCATATGAGATCGAAAAAGGCTTTAACAATGGAGCGGTAACAATCAAGACCATTGATTAATTTCAAACTCCTCTTATTGTGAATGGCCATAGATTAAATATTTATCATAAGCCACTCTCAAAAGAAGAATTTGTCAAAATGTTTCAAGAAAATTCTGCAATAAGGTTGGTGAAGAAGAATCCTTCTTCCCCACCAACCTAGCCTTTGTTCCTTTCTGTTAGAAAAAAAGCAAAAAAGTAAAAAGAAACAAAAAAAATAAAATTGTATAAGCCTGAAAACCAATCTCTGATTGGCAGTCTTATACAGAAAATGTAGAGTGAAAATCAAGGACACCTGACACTCTATATTTTCCAAAAAAAAAAAATTTCTTTCTTTCTCATTTCGATTTTCACTCCACTCACTTCATCTCACTACATTTCATTTCCCTTTTCACTCCACTCACTTTATCTCACTACATTTCATTTCCATTTTCACTCCACTCACTTCATTTCACTCCATCTCATCCTTTTCATTTCATCAATAAAAGTTTTTTTTGCCCCCATGATCATTTCCATGCAGATAGTTATTGTCTAACTATCTCTATTTAGCTAAGTGGTTGTTGTGCCAAGTTTCCACAACTGGAATCAATTTCTGCAGCCATAAGCAGTTTCCATAGCCACCACTCTGTTTTTCAAATATACAGTCAAGGTGTTAGTGCAATAAAATTAAAATGCAGGTATGACCAAGCATGAAGACATGGATATGGAGCATCTACAGACATCAACAGGGAGCAATTGAGTAAGGGCTATTGGACAACAAAGACAAGGATTCTAAAGTTATGGGCAAAAATGTATTTCAAATAGAAATTAAAGGAACAAATTTGCATAGCTATTGAACCATTAAATCTCACTATGTGTAATGATTATTGTGATAGCTCCACTACCATTCCATGACCTTACTCCATAAATCATACGTTTACTCCCTAAATTGTCTCATGATTATCTTTTGGGTTCAACTCATAGATGAACTACACTCCCACACTCCACTTGTATTCATGAGACATGACCTATGTGAATACGTCTCCTCTCAACTCTACTTTTTGCAGTCATTTTATCAAACGTGTAACGTCTCTCATGCTGTTCAATTCAAAATTCCGATGCCATTTCACTTCTGTTAAAGCTGCACTTCACTAGCATATGTCTTCATTTTATCTCGGCTGCTCATTCGCTATTTTTGCTCACAACTTCTGAACATTCCTATTCCCGTATCCACTTTTCATTTCAGCCATCGTTCTTCCAAAAACCTTGCAAACAGAACCATCTTATCGCTGATAAAACCCTCATACAATACGCAGTTGAATTCTAAAGAAGAACTTTTAAAGGAAGATGGGACAGCTACTAAGGGCAGAGCCGGAAGGGCTTAAATTTTTAGAAGGGTACCCTCAAGCAAAGGAATTGTTGAAGAAAACCAAATGGCTTCGTTTCATCTAGAAATTCAAAGGCCATAATAAGGAAGCCAGGAAAGCCTTTGCAAGGTCTTTCAATGACCAGGTGGTAGAGATTGGAGACCTGAAATTCACGGTCTCTGAAGCCTCAATTGCAGCAGCTACAGATTTTCCCCGGGAAGGTGAGCCTTGGTTTAAAACAAAATTCTGGACGAGCAAGCATGGAGAGTTATATTGCATAACCTAGGTATGGACGTTACTATATTTACAAGAGGGATTCATGTTACTGCACTGAAAGAATAATGGGCAGGCCTACCATTAATAATTCAAAAAATTATCACTTGCGAAGGCTGGTTTGGGACGATGTACATGTACCACACTAGGCCATTGATGAACTTTGTAGAGAAACAAGCTCTTAATCTGCCCTATTTCTTACTGTTGAGTTTGAAAAATATGAGTACTACAGTCCAAAATGACATAGGAGATATAGAACCTCATTTATATCATCGTGGACTCATGAGAATTCTAGTTGAAGACCAGTTGAAAAGAAACAAAGATACTTGGCAGCGATTTCTAGTGAGAAACTATTTTCAAGAGCAATCTGAAGCCTCGAGAAGCAGTACACCAAAGGTGCCGAGAAAGAGTAGGAGAAAAGGAAAAAGTGTCATAATCCAAGACTCTCCTATTGATAAAACTAAAGAAACTGTTCAAAAAGAAAAGAAGGAAAGAATTAAGGACAAAAAGTAGAGAATGTTGAAGGGAAAGAGGAACTTACAAGATGTTTACCAATCACCAAAACCATCTATAGAGGAAGACTATCAAGTGTTATCTGAGAGACTAGTGCACCTCCAAAAACAAGCTAGCACAACTAAGAAGGAAGAAAAAGGGAAACAAATTATGGAAGAGGAAAGTACTAGCCCACAGTACTTGAGAAGGAGCAGCAGAATCAAAGGAAAGTGGAGGAGAGCAGAAGTAAAAGGACCCCACTTCATTGAATTGGGTGGGGAAACACCTCAGAAACCTCAAGCCGGCCATAGTCCACCTCATCCTCTGCCTAATATTGAAGCCAACCCTTCTGATGTTGATGAAAACCCTTCTCAGCCAGAACTATAAGACAATCCTCCTCCTTAAGAAGATTTTGAAGCCAGCCCGAGAGAAACACCTGAAATTGATCCAAAACAGCAATAGGTATATGACTACCTCGAATCTTTAGAGAAGATAGCTGCATGCTTGAGCACACCGTCCACTTTGCCTCACATAACACAATATGCACAAGTTCAAGCTTTGAAACAAGAAGTGTTTGAATTAGAGGTTTTAAACAGGCACATTAAACAAGAAAATGAGGCATTAAAAGAGCAAAGCAAAGTGGACAAAATTATTCATGATAATACCATGTTACATATGAGTTTGTGGCAAAAGAAGAATAAGAAACTAAAGAAGAAGTGCATAAAGTTGAGCAAGGAATTAAACAATCTCAAGTTCAGATGTTTGATAAGGAAACCCAGGAAGGTGGTAGCACCAAGAAAGAAGAGGAGAGGACTGGATGTGTTAGCAGAGGCTTCAGAATACATAGACTAAAGGGAGATGACAAAATTTTGGTTGCATGAGGACATGCAACACCTTCACAGTGGGGGTATGTTGAGTCCCAAACTTACACCTTCCCTACATCCCTTTTTAGCCTTTTTCTCCAGTTACCTGAACCTCTAAGCTATAAAATCATTGCATAATAGTTTAAAGAGTATATAAATGGTTTCCTAACTATGTTTTGTGACTGCTATTTGGTTTATATTTTTGTTCAACCAGCTGCGGAATCTATCACTTTCCGTAGCCAGAATCAGTTTCCGCAGCCTTTTCGTTAAACTATATGCTACAGTTATCTATTGAAGAACTTACCCACATGGGCAAGCTATAGAGGATGTTGACATGGAATGTATCCCCTTGGTTCAGCTAAATCATCCATAGAAGCCCGCGGTCAAGGCCGGTCAAATGGTGGTCAATACAAGGAGTTAAGCAGTGGCACGACTCTGTTTTCAGCACGAGGAGGATTGCGTGGCAAGGTCCTAAGTTTTAGGAGGTGTGTTAACACTTAGGGGCTACTCAGGGACTGAATCCAACAAACCATCTCTTGGATTTAGTGCCCACGGCTACCATGCTGCTATAATTCTAATTCTGGTCTTTTACGTGCTTAGCTATCAGCGTAGACCGTGTTAATTAGTTATGTATTTTCTGCTATAAATAACGCATCTTCATATGCGTATAGGCTAGTAGTTGCTGTGTGTAAAACTTTACTGTTGCATGAGCCTTTGAGCTGAGACTTAGTCTCTATTTCATAACTGCTTTGCAATATATGAGAAGACACTATTTTTGCGTTCAAATTCGTGATTGGTTCTGATTTATCGAGGGCGTAAAGGGCCCCTGTACAACAAGGTCCTGTAGTTGATGTATAGTTTTATTTTTTTCATCATTTTACGCTCTTGATACCATAGATATTTGTTGTATATATTAACTTGCTCATGGTATTCATGTTGTTTGTTGTTCATAAGTTCTTTTATGCTTTTATTTCATTGTCAACTGATCAGTGTTTGCATTTCAAGTTCTAATAGGAAGCCGAGGAAGTGCATATAATTTTTGATGACTAATGATATAATGGGATTATCTTGTCCTACTGCTAATTTGTTTTATTGTTTTTAATTCCAACATTGCTTATTCCTTAGTTTTGCTTTGTTCATTTACTTTTCTGCAAGATTAGTGATTAGACTATTCATACCATTCTTCAGTTACCGAATGATGAAGGATTGTAGAGTGAATGTGTAGCTTAATCTTAGTTTTATTTCATGCAACTTAGATATCAGATCATTCAATTTGTGTATGACTACTTCCTATAGCGAGAGTGAGTCAAATGGTGAGGGGTCAAAAATGACTTGGTGTGATATGATTAGTTTAGTTTTCTTATAGTCTTTAAATTGCTTTGAGTTCAGTCTTTTCTCTTCTTTATAACAACAGCAAGGATAGTGGGTTCCATAGTCGTAGTTCATTGTTTTGTTAATTAGAATCTAGGCACATCTTGATTTCATCATTGTAAAGTTTGAACACGTTTGGAGCACTTTGAAGTTTGGAAATTATTCATTGAATACAATTGTCCATACTTGATTACTAGAATCACCATCTTACATACCATCTCACATTAGGGAATCAACAAGAAGATAAATCCAAAAAGAAACCAAAAACTAAAAACGACAAAGAAATAAAAAAATGGTTATCTTGCATAGATAGTGCACTTCACTTCAACAGTTTACGAATCCCGGATTGACAATTTATAAAGCAATTTAGAACACACTAAATTGACCAAACAATAACCATATACACAAAGATGCAGTGGAAATAATACTTCATTTCATTAATGGAAAATACTGAAATATGCTTACAACTATAAATGGAAATAAACCAGCTAGGGCGATGGTAGCTTATCTCTGAGAAGAGATGTGGCGGCTACATGCCTCTGAACTGTTCTGAACTTTCTTGCAATGATGCTCGAAGGCCTATTTATTGTTGAGAAACAATGGAAAACCCTTCACATCCCAAAAGCTAACCCTAGAAGATAAAACGCCAAATTGTGGGCCCTGTTTGGGTAAATTGGTACAACAATTTCCCGGGGTCGTAAGTTTGGCATAAGATCTTCGTTTGACGCATATAATAGCTCGTTAGAAAGATCTATCCGAGCACTACCACTTTGGGAGGCAACATCGGTCCATGGACCCATGTTGCCCCAGATTTCCCAAAAAATGTCGTTTAGGGCCTCAAAACGGCTCCGGAAGTTGAGGACCCGAAAAACTGCTAAAAATAGTCAATTGTGCTACAATTTAGGAGAATGAAAAAGCTAAAAGAGACAATTGTGGGGGTCCAAATGGGATAAGTGGGTGGCCACCAACATCGACCTGGATCATGGATTATCATGTTCATAACAAGTTTTTGTATCATCTTGGAAAGTTATATGTTCCACACGATTAGAGAGTCAATGTCGTAAGGGAATCAAACACTTCTTTTATTGTTGGGCACTCTGGTGTAGGAAAAATAGTTGCTCAAATTCAGAGGTATTTTTATTGGCCTCACCTGAATGGAATTGTTTCAAGATATGTGAAAGGATGTTCCATGTGTGCTACTAGCAAGCCAAGTATTAGGAAATTGGGTTTGTACACTCTGTTTCTATTCCTTCTTGTCCTTGGGAAAGTATTTCTATGGATTTTGTTGGGGGAATACCAATGTATAGAAGCAATCATGATTATCTATAAATGTTGTTATGAACTATTTCAATAAAATGTGTGAGTTGATGCCATGTAAGAAACAAGTTACAAATGAGCATACCACAAAGATGTTCTTCCAAAATATATGGGTTCACTTTGAGTTACCTAATTCTATTATTTTTTATTGAGATTCTCAATTTTTCGGGAATTTTGGTCAAGTTTAGGGGAACTCATAAAACAAAATTTGAAGAATAGCACCAAATTTCATCCACAAATTGATGGCCAAATAGAAGTAGTGAATCGAACGATAGCACATCTCCTTCGAGGATATTGTGGTAAGCATCCTAAACTTTGGGATGAGAATTTGCATTATATTGAACATACCTATAACCATGCCAAGCATTCATCTACACCTTACCTCCATTTAAATGTTGTTTTGGTTATTTTCGAAAGTCTCCTTTGGATTTCATCTTTGGTAAAGATATTTCAGTAGATGGACATAGTGATGTGGACAAAGCCAAGAATTTCATTCAGCATCAGGTAGATCATGATCTTCAAGTGGGATATCAAGTTTGGTTATACATAAAAAGGGAAATATACAAGGTTAAGGAACAAATGTTAAGCTAATCACATATGGTCCTTTCAAAAGATTGGAGAAGATTGGTAATAATCCTTTCCTATAAGATTTGACACCTTAAATGCAAATTTATTATGTTGTGAATGTGGTAAACTTGAGATTGTATGATCCTCCAATTATTGTCGATAAAGAAGAGAATGTTCAGATTCCATATATAGAATATTTTTCTCTTGAATATTTAAACTTGCAAAAAGACTCAATTCTTGGCAGAAGCATAAGGACGTTGCGTAGAGGCAATGTGGAGTATGTTTGTGTGGAGCTCAAAGGTACCAATCCAAGCAAAGAAAGGCGTATTGAGATTAGGAAAGTGAGGGAACTATACACTCACTTTCTAGTTGAGTATAAACAAACTTTTGAAGTTCCAAAAGCTTCCAATTGGGACGAATGATCTAGGGGATTAAAAAATGTGCTAAAAAATGAAAGTGCTCAAATTCTCTCGAAATTGACACCAAATCATAGATCTCCTTGTTATGTTTTGAACGATGCTTGAATCACCCCAATTTTTCATCGTATGAAAACGTTATCACATTATGAAGTTTTTGACAAACAATAAAAAATGTCAACTTGCAGGGTTGACAGGGGAGTGTATGGTTGCCACATGGTAGTTCATATGATGATGTCACATTGACATCATCATCTCACTAGGACATACAACTCACAGGTTGGAAAAATGACCAAACAGCATGCTGCATAGGGTTATTTGCTAAAATTTTCTTATGTTGGGCCAATCATAGGTTGTCATGTGGGGAAAATAGAGGGTGCCACATGGCCCTATGGGAGGCTACTCTGCACCGGAGGGAACTTTGCAGGAATTGAACCATTGACTATATATCAACTAACCAACAACTCTACCAATGTGTCACCATGTTACTTGTTAAACCATAGCGGCCCAGTTATATTTAAGGTTTACGAAAATCAGCATTGTGAGGAGGGTACGGCGAGTGGGCGTGCTCAACCAACCTAGCCTAATTCATATTATTTTATGTGGTTATGGTGTAAGGAAGAAAGGGAGGGGCACATGGAACCTTTACCACATCGAGCCCTTGGTTCCGTTGAGTTTTCATGACCACCGGTGGGAGTACAGAAGGGGTGGGGCATGTGGCACCTTTCCCGCACTCCACCCCATGGCTTTTTTAATGAACACGTGAGAGGGAGTGGAGCCGGGAGGCACATGGCGTATAGCCTGCGCCCCATGGTTATACTATTTCCATGTGACCAACTCGAGGTGGAAAAATAGGGGTGCAGGTTCAGTTAATCATTCAAAATTTTCCTTCAAATCGACAGGATTTGTGGGTCAAACCGAGCAACTATAGTTACAAAAACGTTGTGTTGTAAGTCCCCCAAAGATCAATTTCATTGCCAGTTTTGTAGGGAGGTCGAATTTGCAAAACAATTAGTAGAGAAATGGAGTATGAGGCCTAACTTGACCATTTTTCATCCTTTTTGAGCCCAAGAAGAACCTACATAGGAGTTTTTGGGTGTTCTAGACACAATGGAAGTGATATTTTTTCAATTTTAGTATTGTATGTTGATTTAATTTCAAATTTGAACATATAATATAAAAGGCCACCATTGGAAGCTAGACCCGAAGACATAGCCTAGGATGGGCGAACTCCATCATCAAAATGTTGTGTTGTCATGTTGGGTGTTGTTTATTTTTAATTGTTTGAATCTGTAGAATTTAACATAGTTTGTTTAATTTTTCAATTTCGATCCATTTCCCATAAGACATAAACTAGCTTGCAAAACATTACATGAAATATTCAATTTTAATTTCAAATCAGCAAATTTATTTGATTTTGTGTACTCTTTAATTAGACCATCCACACCATTGACAAGGCCACCTTGTGAGTCGTATTGCCAACATATATTTTGACTAACATGTTTAATTTTAGGATTATTTGTGAAAGAAATGTTATTATATGTGCATGAAAAGGTACATTGCCATGGTTTTCTTCTTCATCATCAATTTCATAAATTACAATTTAATTATTAGAAATGGTAGATAACATTATTTTGTTGTGCAATGCAACATTGCTATTTCTAAAAAACAGATAAGGAAAGATGGGGTCATTATGAGCTTTTCGAATGTAATTTCTATTGGGGTAATGAAAATCATTTTTATTTTTACACATCCTATTCAAAATGGAGATGAATTTTTCATTTGTTTGACACATTGTAGTGTGCAATTTGTAGTACTTTATATGTTCAAATATTAGTGAATCCTCTATAAGTTGTGATTGGTAGATATCAATGCAAAATACAATATGAAATGGATTGTTACTCCACTTGCATGATATGAAGACCTACCTACATATGCCAATACAAAATCCCTTTAGCTTCAAAGGATTTGTAATGTGTTATGCATCATAAATTCATGTAAGGATTTGAATATGGATTTTGTTGTAAATGTTTTCCCAATACCAACTCCTCCAGTCAAGAATAAGTGACTTCTCTATTTTCATTTGTTTTTTCATTGCAATGTCTTTCAGAATTGCTTGTTGGTCCCTATCAAGTATTCTTCTAATTTTGTAGTATTCTTGATTGTTAAGCATAAATGGATGTCCCGTCAATTGAAAACCATGATTAAGATGTTCCTTTTTGTCATGAAATTCGAGAAATTGCAAATCTTTATTTAGGTTATAATTTTCATCAAGATGGTTATATATTCAAGATTTTTTTATTGTGTCGGTAGAAGCTATAGGGTTTTTATAAATTTCTTGAATTTCTTCTTCTAAATTACCCCATGATGGGTTGATGTTGTATTTGAACTTAGATTCATTACTCTTTATTGTATGCTCATGTAACATGTATGTACTTTTCCATGTTGGCAAGTCTTTCTTCAGTGCATTTTAATTTGTTTGAAATGGGACATATCGTAATATTTTTTCTCTATAATAATTTCCAGAGTCAATGTGTTTTTTGTATTTAATGAATCATATTACTCTTTGTTTTTTCCCTTTTGATATTGGTGTGCCATTTTTATTATACATTGATACAAATTCAGCAAAACAGATATGCTTAATAACATAAGGCTTGTTGATGTAATAGTCAATGATCAAATTGCACATAATGTCTTTAGTGTTGTTAGGTTCTTGTTTTAGAAAAATCGATGACTTAAGGATAATGCACACTCATGTGTTGAAACTGTGTTTATAAAGTTGCGTTCTCATGAACTGTGATTCAATGGTAGGAAGTGTGCTATATGGATTTCTTGTTGAGTTGAAATATGTTGAATATTAAGGCATTTCCAAATTATTATGTCATTTTAATAAAATCGGTTTTGCACATTTCATGTTCTTGTCATATCGTTTTTAATGCAATTTTCATTGATTTGTCAATTTTGGTCATATGTGCACTACAATAAAATGATACAAACATACGTATTGAGAACATATTGATCATATGCATTTTCATTCCATAAATGTGGCATATTTATTGAAAAGCTATTTTTCCATATATGTGATGGTTTTCGTTTCAAGAACACCATTGATGATGTCAATGTGCATTGTATTACTTTAATGTATTAAGTTTATGTTAAATGCAATTCTTTCAAGAAATCTTCGAAGTGGTTGACTTCTCATAATGTCTTCGTTCTAGGGTATTAAGCCATAGCTTTTCTCCTTCATTTATTGGTTCATTTATTGAACTAATGCGTTCAATAAATATTTTCCTTTCCGTTTGGGGCATTGGGAAATTGTTTCTACAATGGGAGACTTCCATTCTTTTACAACTTCTCGTATGATGGTGTTAATGTATTTTTGCAAGGTTTGGATCAAGTTGATCTTTGTTCGAAATTATATATTTGTTGAGGAAGTTTTCAATTTATGAGTTAGTATTTATTCCATTTATTGGAGCATTTTCTATGCATAGAATACCATATTCATGTTTTCTCCCTCTATTTTGAAACTCACTTACAAAATAATAATCTAATATTTTTCCAAAGAATGTATCATCTTGACAAATCAATTGTTTCGTGGCATCTATCTTATGTCTAGAGTAACATGTACAAGTTACCTTTATTACAAGATAATCAATATCATATTCATCTATTCTTTCAATGTGCTTCCTTTATGTTCTGTTTCAAGGTAATTTAGTTACTGTCTCTACTAGCGGACTCCAACAATGTTCTACACCTATGAACATAACAAAGCAAGTTGGAGGGCCAAATTGTCACATCATTGGAAATATATGTTTCTTCATTCAATTCGAATTGCTATTTATGTAAAAAATTCAACATTATAGAAATATCAAGAACATAGATATTTTAGTGATTTCATCACATCCTACACATGAAATTTCCCTATTTGATATCCATTTTTGTATTCCAATAATCTTTTTAATGCAATATCAATTATCATTGTATCACCCATGAATTGTGTCAATGCTTTTTGAACAATGGCCATGTGCGCACGTACGTTAATTGTTGAGCTAGTTAAGCCTATTTGGGATCATTTGAAGCCCCATTGCATTATTAGTGCAAAATCAATTTGTAATGCTACAAGACTCTCTTGAATTTCTAAGAGTGTCACTACAATTGGCAATGGCCTATTATGTCTTATTTATTCAAGTTTTGCAAAACATGGTAAATTTGCATTCTCAAGAGCTCTATTGTAAGATGTGCATGGGTTGTTGTTGGAAATGTTTTTCCAATTCCATATTTGTGTATGTACATTATCATGTTCTTTCCAAATTGTCACTTTTTACATATTGGACATTTGGTTCTAGGTGCGTCTTCAATTTGTTTTATGTAAGTTTGTATAGGGGTACTCTTGGATGAGTCAAAATATTTATTCCTTAATATTTTTTCTACTATTTTGAATTTACTATTTGTACTACTTCTACCTACCATTTGTTTCAATTTGTGAAAGTTCATCCTACTTTTTGGGCTTTGTTGCATTTCTAATATGCTATAGTGTAGATTGTATTGATCTTTATTTTGATTTTATAATGGTTCATAATGAATCTATGATTGTAAATTATCTTTGATGAGTAATAATTGATAACACTATTAGTGACAAATGACCATACTTGTATTTTTACTTTGAATAAGATTGATATCCACTGCAAACAAAATGGTGAAACTTCAACTCTTCCTTTTTCATATGTAATTTCCATATCAATAAAATATCCTTCCGGGAATGCAACAATTTGTTGACATTGTATAATGTCATTCTAAAATGTTTTTCTATACAATGCAATGCATATTGGTTGTGACCCATCATTGCATTGCAAAAGGATTGGACAATATAGAGTCTCAAAATTGTTCATCAAATTGAGGATTTATCATGTGGAAAATTGTAGTAAACATGTTATTGGGACATTTGGACACAGTTTTTGCTTTATCCAATCGATGAATTTGCATTTCATGAACAATGGATTGGTAATGACTTCCAAGATCTTTGCAAATAGGTGATGAGTAATAATTGGAGATGAAGTTGTGTCTAGGTAATATTTTGTACAATAAAGGTTCAAAAGGTCCATTAATAGGATTTATATCATGAAACAAATTGTATAATGGGCTTGTATTTAGATGATTATTGAAGAGAAAATACATTCTTTTCATTGTTAATGACCAAACTCCAATTGGTTTATTCAACCACTTTGCTAGCTATCATATGCAAAATGTGTCTCGCCATAGTCCTCTTTTAGATTGACAACTACTATTTGAAGTAGAGAATCGCATTCGATGAAGGTATGTGTCAAAATGATTAATTCCATGAATTTGATATAGGAATTTAGGTGTTATTTCATATTGGTATGATTCATTTTCCATTTCAAACTAGACACATTAATAAGTGGTCTATTATTCCATTATGTAGCTCATTGGATGAGTAATAAAAGTGCAATAGGACTTCAAATGCATTGGACAAACAATCTCTTGGAGTATATAAAAATTATTGGAGTTTGAAGAGACTATTGTAACTTAAGACATCATCACTGGTAGCATATTTGTTTCATTATTTCTTCAAATTTTGGTTCTCAACATCCAAGATTTCAACCATTTTTGTATATACTTATTTTTGAAAGTTGTATTATGATTTGTTTGTTAAATTCTATGTAGGTTAGATTGTTTTTTCTTGAAAATGAGAGCGTTCAAGTCTTTGTTTTTTATAGAGGATATGTCTTCAAGGGTGTTTAATTGGGTAAAGGACATATTGCACTTTGAAATTGTCTATGTGATTTGGTACAGTGAAAAAAGGTACACAATCATGCAATTTATTAACTCTTATATGGCACTTCTTTGTATTTTTATAATAACACTACAAAACAAAACATGTGACGTTAATCATTTTTTGTAAAGCTATGAACTTTACATAGAAAGTAAGTATTACCTACTAGACAATTGAAGTCTCTACACAATAGGAAGCACAAAAAGAACATTGTATATGTTTGGATTAGAAAAGAAAATTACACATTCCTATTTGTTGCACAAATACCTAAGAAATTTTTAAGCATAAAATGCCTATTAGTTTTCCCATGTAAATGATTTTAGAATTCCCTTATGTAAATTGCCATGAAAATGCTAAGAAAAAGCATATCAATAACTAAGATTTAACATAAATATATGTACAATAGTTTAGTAATACATGTCATGTCAATTAATTGTTGTCCGTCAATAAGTGGTCAAAAGAGTGATTATTTAAGTAAGTGGTCAAAAGAGTGATTATTTAAGTG
>APFE031531580.1:0-10639 GCA_000404065.3 Pinus taeda
TCATGGTTGATCAAGGTTGACCATGATTATCATATTGAGACAATATTTGTCATAATGCGACATTGGACCATGGTTGAGACAATGGCTGATTTTCATATTGAAACAATCTTTGTCACAATGTGACATTGGCCGTTGGTTGACCCTAATTAACCATGGTTGACCACAATTGATTTTATAAAACATGGTTGACCTTCATTGAATAATATTAAACCAAAGGGACTAATACTATAAAGCCAAGATATATAAACCCTAAGATAAATATTATAACACTAAACTAAACATGGTTGACGATGGTTGATTTTCATATTGAGACAATCCTTGTCACAATGTGACATTGGACCATGGTTGATAATGATTGATTTTCAAATCAAGACAATCTTTGTCACAATGCAATGTTGGACCATGGTTGACCATGTTTGATTCTCGTATCGAGGCAATATTTGTCACAGTGTGACGTTGGACCATGGTTGACCATGATTGGATTTATAAAACATGGTAGATAATGGTTGGCCATGATTGACCATGATTGACTATGGTTGACCATAGTTGACCATGATTAATAATAAACTTAAAGGAATAATATTAAACCATAGGAATATGAACCCTTATATCAATAAACCCATGGGATTAATATTATAAACCTAAGCGAATAATAAACCCGAGGGATAAAAATTGTAAACCCAAGATATATAAACCTTGAGATAAATATTCTAAACCCTAAAATAAACATGGTTGACCATGTTTGATTTCCATATTGAGACAAACGTTATCACAATGTGATGTTAGACCATGGTCAACCATGATTGATTTTCATGTTGAGACAATCTTTGTCACAACATGATTATAGACCATAAATTGGCCATGGTTGAATTCCATGTTGAGGGAATCTTTGTCACAATGCAACATTCGACTATGGTTGACCATGTTTGGCTATGATTGATCATGGTTGACCATGGTTGATATTATAAAACCAAGGGAATAATAAACCTAAGGGATTAATATTATATGCCCAAGGGGATAATACTAAAACCCTAAGGGATTATGAATCCAAGGGAATAATATTAAACCCAAGGGACTAATATTATAAACCAAAGGTATATAAACCCTTAAATAAATATTATAAACACTAAAATAAACATGGTTGATCATGGTTGATTTTCATATTGAGAAAATCCTTATCATAATGTGACATTGGACCATGGTTGACCATTATTGACCATGGTCAATTTCCATATCGAGACAATCTTTGTCACAATGCGAAGTTGGACCATGGTTGATTTTCACATCAAGACAATATTTGTCACAAGGTGACATTCAACCATGGTTCACCATTTTTGGTTCTATAAAACATGGTTGACCATGATCAACCATGATTGGCCATGATTGTCCATGATTTTCATATCTAGACAATATTTATGTTAAAGTGTATATACCTTGTGCTTGCAATATTAATTCGTTGGGTTTAATATTATTCCCCTAGGTCTATAATCCCTTCAGTTTTTAGTGTTAATCCCTTAGGTTTTTTATTCCCTTGGGTATATAATATCAATCCCTTTCATATCGAGACAATTTTTATGTTAAAGTCTATATACCTTGTGTTTACAATATTAATTCATTGGGTTTAATATTGTTCCCCTAGGTCTATAATCCCTTCGGTTTTGAGTATTAATCCCTTAGGTTTTTTATTCCCTTAGGTATATAATATCAATCCCTTGGGTTTTTAATCTAAAGGTTCATATTCCTAAAGTATAATATTATTCAAAAAACTGCCAATTTTTTATCCCTGAGCATTATTGCCAACTTTTTTCTCAATAATTCAATTATAATTCAAGAAACCTGAAAATTATAAATCATATAAGAATTAAATATTTTCATTTTATATAGTTAATATAAATTTAAAATCTTTATCTTTAATAATTATAGAACTATAAAATCTACATATTTTTCATTTTAATATAATATATAAAAAGATTTAAATAAATCAAATATATTCGAATTAAATATATTTTAATTGAATAATTAAAAACAAATAAAAATAATTAAAAACAATTAAAAATAAAACTATTTTTTCTACTCCTTAATGTATTATTTAAAAATATTATTCAAAACGTAGATATTTATTTTTTATATAACTGAAAAGAATTATATATTATTATTTAATTATATTATTATTATTATTATTATTTTTTTTAATTAAAAATAATTAATTATAAATTAGTAATAATAATAATAATTTTATTGCTTTCCTTTTACATAAATAATTTAAATTATAAAATCTAATTATTTTCATTCTAAAATTAATAAAAATTATAAAATTTATATATTCATTTACATATTTAATTAAAAATATATTTGTTGATGACAAATTCTGTTTATTTAATTGATATGAAGCAAATAGTTAGCATCAAAATTTACAATTTACATAAGCTCAATTTCTTTGTTTTTTTGATAATATTCCCATAAGAATGAATATTAAAAGACGAAAAGAATACAATAATATTGATTAAAAATATGTGACAGTCAATGGCCTCACGAGAAATTACATGCAACATACAAAAGAAATAAACAATTGACATAGAAATGACCAACAAGTTGAGTGTGAACACACTAAATTTCGACCATATTATTAATGTAATCGGTACATCCATCGGGTCGAAAGTTATTAACGTCTGTACATCCACATTTAATAACACTAATACATTATTTATAAATTAATTCTCAAATTTCTATTTCACACATTTTTTATAACTCTTCATTTTATTCAAGTATTTTCATATCCATCCACAATTTATGTTAAATGTTGTGAAAATTTAAATTGTAACTATATATGTAATGACCAAGTAGTTATATGAATAATTTTCTAAATTACCATGCTAGGTAAATATGAAAACTGGAATTATTACTTTATTAATGTTGAAATGTTATTAGTTCAAATTATGGATTAAATAATATTGTAAATAGCTCTATGAGAAAAGTTATTTACTTCCTCTTGTCTAATTAAAAGAAACGGTTGCCAGCAAACAAGGGGCAGCCCTAACTACTTTTTCCTTTCCATAGAAATGGAAAAAGGGAAAAGACCTGGGCGGTTAAGGAACAGACAGGAGAAAGGAGAAGGAGGACAGAAACAAGAGAAAGGAGTACTATGTCTAGTGAGGACCAGATGGTACCAGCACTGCTGTGCGTTATTCTGCACCGCTATTAGCGTGCATCACCTTGCTGAAGGCAGTGGCCTGCAAGTGAGCTTGGGGGAGAGAATCAGGTCTGAATGACTGATCTCGTGGTTGGGAGGATAACAAGCTTTAAATGAGTTTCTCCAGTTTGGAAAGGATCAGAAACTAAAGAAAGCACAGTACAGGTAAGTACAATATGATTACAGTATTTATTTAGGAATTCTTTTTAAATCTGTAAGGGTTATTGTTAACTGTAAATGAGAATTCATTGTAAATCTGTGAGGGTTATTGTTAACTGTAAATGAGAATTAATTACAAATCTGTAAGGGCTATTGCTATCTGTAAATAAGAGAATAATATAAGGGAACCGGGTAGTTCGTTTATCTCTTCTTATTGGTTAAGTCTGGTAGGGTATTCCTCAGTTAGAGTAACCATTGGACAAACTCAGAGGATAACACCGAGAATAACCAGTACTATATTGAATATAAAAAAAGTAGAAATCACGCTGTATATGTCAAAACTGTAGAAACATGGTCAAGTAAAGTACAAAATACTACTATTCCATACAAGCAATATATAAGACAACGAACAGCAGAGAGTTCAGTAAGAGGGAAACAAGATTTCATTGTAACTTGCAAACTAACACATATAGCAACATTAAAAGAACTGTACTGTAAGTCGTAAAGCCCGAGGGGTTTACTGGCCTTATAATGCTTCCAGCACTCATACCACGAGGGCACAAGTAACTGGGCTTAACATTGTACAGATGCGAAAACAAAGAGATTTAACTGAAAACATTAAGTGACCCGAGGCGGGAAATCTATTATAATGATCATGGAAAATGCGGACGACCTATAAATATATATATATATACAGAGAACCACAAAAATATCCATTGCAGATAAACTATCAACGGAACTCTGTATATAACCCAAGGAAAAGAATATACAAATATGAATGATAAAGCCTTGAACAGATCTCTGTGGTAAAGAAGTCATCAATATAGATATGCATATATCAGGCGCAAGAACCTACATAATATTCCGTAAAAGAAATCGATACCTCGACGGATAAAATAACTATAACCACAACTGACATTTATATTCAGGACCGCAATGCTTTGGAACATTTCTCAACGGGAAAACATAAGTATTTATGCAATACAAGGCAGCGAATGCTAAACATTGTATAACCCTCGTGAGAAAACCATGCAACAAGATGAATAACCAGGAAAGCGCATTAATAGACCGCGCAAATTCCAGATGCATTAATATTAACAGACAATGCAATGTAAAGAGTTAAAATTCATATAAATAACAGGGTGCATTACAGTATAAGTCCCTGGAATCAAATAATACACTCGAACCAAAAGTACAAGCAATGTAAGAATAAATAAGTCTACCGACCGGCTACATCTCGTTAAAAACATAAGAAAGCTCATTATCATACTTGGGTCCTCGAGGAGGCTCGAGTAAGTTCATGTGACCAGTCCCTGACCTAGATTATAAACTACCCAGGATTTAACAAAATGAATCAAAACCCTCAGCAACATAAATGCCCCTGCCGAGAGCTTCACAGCTCGTGTAAGCCATAACGGAGCAGAATAAACTCCTGGCATAAATAGAAACGATATTCAGGAATTGAACTCGAGCTAAAAGAAATGTAAGACCGTGGGCTAGGGTAACTTACCCGGCGTTACGCAGATAGTTTGAAACCCTGTGAACTCCTATCGCCGCAGATCTTCACGCCTGGTACCCTGGATAGGCATACATCGCACCAGTAAATTAGTCACATCGTGGCAAACAAAAGACAAGAAGAAAAACTCAGACATTTTTAAAAGACAACAGTTACCTGGTGTCGAAAGAAAACTCGACCATTCAAACGCAGAGAAGCATCGGTATCATCCTCGACCAAAGTGGGCCGTCATTCCAGTGAAGGCAGCAGAATGTTTAGGCGGAACCAGGAGCGGATCCAGGTATGCCATGGTAGAATCGACAGAGAACCCATCATCGGGAGAGCGCTGCCTCGCAAGCCACCCTTGCAAATGACAAACCCAAACCCTAGGTAAGCCCCTTTCAATCAGCATAAATCATTTACCACCGTGGATTCCAGAGTGCAAATCCTGGGCGTACATTACATGTCTGATCCCGAGGTTGTTACGGGCTTAGCTGTGGCATTTACTGCCACCAGCTACCACAGTCCATTAACCAAGAATCGTATCAGAGGAGATTGCGAGGAGACCAACTGTCCCCATTCGGACTGCAAGTGGATCACTCTCCAGCTTAGCAAGTATCAGTCGGAGCAACTAGCATTAAAGTTCGATGGCCAGGTGGTAGCGGGAACGCCGAGGTGACATGGCCGTTCCGCCAACTCATGGTACAATCAATGTAGAAAATATCGCCACCATATATTAACATGTAAACTATTAACACATTATAATAACGCATGTCATATTATTACCTTAAGTAAGTAGTTAAATGTAATATGAAGATTGGTACGCATTGTAATTAATTTTTTTTTTTGTTTTACTGTGTAAGGGTAGTGACATATGGTATCAGAGCCCAGATACAGCACTGTGGCCTCTGGGTAGAACAACAATGACAGACAAGGACACTATATTAAATAAATAACAAATAGTCATTACCGATAATACTCTTGAATGTTTCTTTCTGTTGTTGCAATGAAGTACATGATCCAGGTTTTGAAGACGGAGACATGAGGAGAGCGGATAACACAACACGACGACCTGTAATGGGGCAGGGTGTACCCGGTCCAGAGAATAACCCAGAAATGTGGGTGCAACTTGGGGAAGAAGCCAGAGTTACGAATCAAGCAATCCTGGAGACGGTGCAAGAACTGAAGAACGAGATGGCTCGACTACGGGAGGACAATGCTCGGTTAACGATGGAACAAGAAATAATCTTGAAGAGTTTGTCTGACAGACAAAATCAATTACCAGTTAATCCTAGTGCAGAACAGCAAAGGATGTCTGAAGAACAGAACCATCACATACCTCCCGAAGGATCAGAAGAACGAGAGGAACACTCCGATAATGTATTTGACCAGCAAACCTCAAAAAGACAAAAGGTAGAATTACAAGGAGAATTCCGCAAAATTAAACCACCACATTTTGATGGAGAACAAGAAGAAGCGGTTGAAGCCTGGATCATTAATATGAACAAGTATTTTCAGCTTTATGAGTATGATAACAACCTTAAAGCACGACTGGCTATTTTTCAATTACAAGGGAAGGCCACCTTATGGTGGGAGGAGGTGAAGATAGTAAAAGGGGTCACCGAACAGAATATTACATGGGACAGTTTTCAAAGGTTCTTTAAGGAGCGATATTTAACGGAATGCTTCTATGATGAAAAGGTGAGAGAGTTCCATGATTTGCGATTAGGACAGCAGACAATGGACGAATTCATCACTCGCTTTACTTCCTTACTTTGTTACGTGCCATATATAAGGGAAGAAAAGGCAAAGGTCCAACGATTTGTTAGCAGTTTGCCACCATATATGCGAGAGATGATTGAGTTTGACAATCCAAAGTCAATGGACGAAGTAATCCGCAAAGCTAGAATTTGTTATCAACAAAGTAAACAGAAAGGGGAAACTGTTAACAGGAAATGGAATGAGAAGAGAGGTTTTAAGACAATTGGAAACAACAAAGGGAATCGCAGCAATGGAAGTAAGGGAAATGGCAAAGGAGCAAACAGCAGATTTGCACCAAGAACTGCATCTAAGTTTAGAACTACAAATGAGTCCAAGGTCACCGAACAACAACCAAGGTTGGACAGTGAAGGTACAGTAAGACCCCCGGTGCAGTGCTGGGGTTGTGGGGGACCTCACTACATTAAAAATTGTCCACAGCGGAAAGGAACTGAACAATTATCCCAAATTCATGAAGCTTCAACAGTGGGCGAGGTTGGTCGCAGTATACCCAGGATTAACGCGGCTCTGGAAGACCGTCAGGTAGAATATCAGCCAACCATGGTTGAATTCGAAGGTAAAATCTCAAACCTTACCATATCTGTTTTAATTGACCTTGGGGCTACGTTAAGCTATGTGAGCCCAAAGATAGTGGAATGATGTAGTTTACAATCTGTTAAATTTAAAAATCCTTGGCTAGTGCAACTAGCTACTGGAGCCAAGCGACGGGTAACAGCCAAATTCAACGATTGTTCATTTACCATAGCAGACCAGCCAGTGACAGCTGATCTGAACGTACTCCCTATCGGCTCCTATGACATCCTAATCGGTATGGACTGGTTAAAAAACACTGGTCATTAGTTGATTGCAAAACCAAAGTTATTTACTATAGAGATCAGCAAGGGAACAGGAAAGAAATGCAAGGAATTAAGAAAACAGTGCAAGTTCGCCCGATAACTGCAAACCAACTAATAAAATGCATACGGAAGGGGTGTCAAGTCTACGCCATTCAAGTGGGATATGCGAATTCCAAGGATAAATCAGCTTCTTTGAACAGTATTCCTATAATACAAGAATTTACAGATGTATTTCCAGAGGAAATTCCTGGACTACCGCCGCGAAGAAATATAGATTTTACCATTGAGCTGGTACCTGGGGCTGCACCAGTATCACGATCACCCTACAGAATGAGTATACCTGAATTGACAGAATTGAAAATGCAGTTGCAGGAGTTATTAGACAAGGAGTACATTCGCCCTAGTGTGTCTCCATGGGGAGCTCCAATTTTATTTGTCAAGAAGAAGGATGGTACTCTCCGGATGTGTATCGATTACAGACAATTGAATAAGTTGACCATCAAAAATAAGTATCCCTTACCCCGGATCGATGAATTGTTCGATCAAGTGAAAGGCGCAACAGTGTTCTCCAAGATCGATTTGCGATCAGGATATCATCAAATCCGAATTAAAGACGAGGACATCGCTAAAACAGCCTTTAGAACAAGGTATGGACACTACGAATTTGTGGTTTTGCCATTTGGGCTAACCAACGCCCCTGCAACTTTCATGTGTTTAATGAACAACATTTTCCATCCATACTTGGATCGGTTTGTGCTGATATTCATTGATGACATATTAATATATTCACGCACAATCGAAGAACATTATGAACATCTCCGAATGGTATTACAGACCCTTTGAGAGCACCAGTTGTACGCGAAATTTAATAAGTGTGACTTCTTTAAGGAGGAAATCCAATATTTGGGTCACGTGATCACAAAGGATGGAATTGCAGTAGATCCAGAAAAGATAAAGGCCATAATGGAATGGCCTGTGCCAAAAGATGTAGCGGACGTCTGATCTTTCATGAGATTGGCTGGGTATTATAGGAGATTCGTGGAAGGTTTCTCAAAAGTAGCTTTCCCCATTACCTCATTACAGAAGAAAGGAAAGGCATTCCATTGGACCCCAAACTGCCAGAAAAGTTTCGAGCAATTGAAGCATCTGCTCACCACGACACCTATTCTGAGTATAGCAGATCCTAATAAGGATTATGTGGTCTGTACAGATGCAAGTAAGGAAGGATTGGGAGGAGTCTTAATGCAAGAAGGCAGGGTAATTGCTTACGAATCACGTAAATTAAAAGAACATGAACAGAGATATTCCGCCTATGACTTGGAACTGGCTGCTGTTATACATGCTCTGAAGATGTGGCAGCATTATCTTATGGGCAGGAAATTTCTACTGCTCACCGACCACCATAGTTTGACCAACTATTTCAGCCAGCCTACTTTAAACGCTAGGCAAGCGCGGTGGATGGACTTTTTAAGCGGTTTTGACTTTGATATAAAACATTTACAAGGGAAAGCGAATAGAGTGGCAGACGCTTTAAGCAGGAAAATACAAAGTTTGTATGAAGTTTCCATTAGTGGATGGAAAACCCCCTTTCTAGACATAATAAAGGAAATTTCAGACCAAGATACAGAATACCAGCAGCTAAAACAGCAAATACAGCAATCTGCTAGAGGGGACAGTCAACAAGAATATACGATAGATGATGCTGGATTAATCTACTTCAAGCAAAGGATATATGTGCCCAATCAAAGCAGAATTAAAAATCTGATTATGGATGAGTTCCACATCAGCCATTATGCTGGCCACCCGGGTTATCAAAAGATGATAACAGCAATCCGGAAAGAATATTTCTGGCCAGGAATGAAGAGGAATATTGTGGAATACTTGGCACGGTGCTTAGAGTGTCAGCAAATTAAAGCCGAACATCAGCATCCAGCAGGACTGTTACAACCCTTGCCCATTCCAGAATGGAAATGGGAAATCATCTCCATGGATTTTATTACGGGATTACCTAGAACAAAGAAAAACAATGATTCCATTATGGTAGTAGTGGACAAATTGAGTAAGGCTGCACATTTCATACCATTGCAATCTACTTACAGGGCTGCACAAATCGCTCACGTTTTTATGCAGAATATATTCAGGCTGCATGGCCTTCCAAAAATAATAATTTCCGATTGGGATGTGAAATTCACATCAGTTTTCTGGAAGACATTGTTTGCTGGTTTAGGTAATCAGCTGAATTTTAGCACAGCGTACCATCCACAAACTGATGGACAGATGGAACGAGTGAATCAAGTGGTAGAGGACATGCTAAGGGCATATGTTATGCAACAACCCACACGATGGGAAGAATATTTACATTTGGTTGAATTCGCATATAATAATGGGTATCACACTTCAACTCAAATGAGCCCCTTCGAGGTTATGTATGGCAAAAAATGCCGTACGCCCTCCAACTGGGGAGGACCGGAAGATAAATTAAGTCTAGGACCTGACATGCTTAAAGAAATGGAGGACATGGTAAAAAGAGTACGTGTTAATCTGAAGGCGGCTCAGGATAGACAAAAGAACTTCGCTGATCAAAAAAGGAGATTTAAGGAATATCAGGTTGGGGATCATGTGTATATTCGAATTCAGGCCAAAAGAAGTACCCTGCAATGGGCAGGTTGCGCTAAATTGGCACCTAGATATTGTGGACCCTTTCAGATACTAGCAAGGATCAGACCAGTGGCTTACCAGCTGGCCTTGCCAAGTCACATTCGAGTCCATAACGTATTCCATGTTTCAGTTCTAAAGAAGTATGTGTATGACCCTAAGCATGTAATCCGATGGCAGGATATACAGGTGGGGTTACATGTACAATTAAGATTCAAGCAAGAATCCTCTTCGGAAGGAAAATTAACTTAGAAATTGTGTAATGCAGGTCGAACCGGAAGGAGAAGTGCTGGTCGAACCGCTGAGCATCCTCGACCAGAGAGAAGTGCAGCTGCGGAAACGAGTTATTACCCAAGTTAAGGTACAATGGCGACATTTTGGTCCCGAGAAGGCCACTTGGGAAGACCAGGAATTGATGCAGAAAACATATCCAGACCTGTTCATGACTGTAAGACACCGAGACGGTGTCCAATCTCAGGGGGAGGAGATGTAATGACCAAACAGTTATATGAGTAAATTTCTAAG
>APFE031531587.1:0-12159 GCA_000404065.3 Pinus taeda
AAATTTCCCAAATTAAATCCCAACTAATCAAAATTATTTGGGAATATATATGTATAACCCAATAAAAAATTATTTTTATATGTTACAAAAGAAATAAGTAAAAAATTATAATTGATTTAAATATATCTGAAACCACTGAAATTAAAAATTAGTATTTATGATTAAGCAGTGGAAATTTTAAGATAATAGGAACACATTTTTTTCACCCAAAGTAAAACTATTTTTTAATAATAAATCAAACATTGGAAATATCAACATTAAAAAATTTCAGCACAGGGAAAAGAAAGAACTGGTAAACAATGGAAGATTTTATTTATAATTTATAATATGTAACTACTCAAATTGATATATCAGATTAATTTTTTTATATTAATATTTATAAAAAATAAAACAAAAGGGAAAATATTTAATATTAATCATTTATTATATTTAAATTTAAATAATTTTTTTTAATAAACTATATAAATCTAATTTTAGAGACATGTTAAATAAAATAAAAAAATAAGCTAAAAAGAAACCCTACTTTTCCTAAACATCTTACTTCAAAAAAACCAGCAACACAACCAAATCAAATGAAAAACATAGAATTAATTAGCGGGCCATGCTTTATACATAAGATGTGGCATGGGAGATGTTAGTTGACAATATTGAGAAGTTGTAATAAGAACTTGGGCTTAAATCACATGTAGAAATACCTTTGATTTACGCAAAAGTTCTTATTACAACTATTATGGATCATAGAAGCCTCAATTCAATAATATTGAGAAGCTTAAAGTCTAACATCCTCATTGGCATTTGCCAGGTGTATAATGGAAAGTTTTATGGAAAGTTTGGTCTCAGTGGACCTTAACCATCCTCATCAATAAAACATGAACTCAAAAATTTGCATTTCATTGTATATCTTTAATTTTAAATTGAAAATCATAGGTTGAACTATCCATCAAAAAAATAAAAAAAAATTAAATGTGAATATAAAATAATTTATTATATTTTTATAATATATTTTTAATTATATTATTTATGTTAGTTTTATATATAATAATATATATTTCAATTAATTTAAAATATTATTTTTAGAAATTTATTTTAATATGGATTATAGATTTTTTTTATAATTATTATTAATTATAAATTTATTTTAAAAATTTGTGTTTTTTCATTAATCCAATATAATAAATATAAAATATAATCTTTAATTGAAATTAACTCGTTATAATTATAAGTAATAAAAATGTTTTTTTTTCCCATCAAATATAATAAATTAAAATTTACATATAAAATTGTAAATTTTAATTGAATTAATCCATTATAATTATAAGTTATAAAAATGTTTTTTTTCATCAAATCAAATAAAATAAATATAAAATTGTAAATTTTAATTCAAATTGATCCATTATATTATAATAATTGATTGTTTAAGGTACAAGATGAACTGACAGATGTAACCAACACAGCACAACAATGACATTGACAGATGTAATCAACGACAAAAGGGTAAACTGGCATGATTAATTATTGCTTGCAATTGCCCTTGCCCCAAAAAGTGCAAAACATACCGATAGGTTGTTTTTTAAATTGGACAAGGAACGCATTTGTACATTGGTTTTGGTTTCCATTGTACATTGGTTTTGGTTTCCAAGTGTGAGAGTGAGAACTTAATGGATGTTTTTTAAATTAGAAAAATTCTTAAGATTTTTTAAATTGGACAATGAACCCATTTGTACATTGATTTCCAATTAATGAATATTTTGAAGCACACATCTTTTAAACACACATCACATTTGGAAACAAATGTGAGATCTTAATGGATATTTTGAACACATGAGAAAGTTAAAAGTTCTCTTGAAAGTTCTCTTGGTATAAATATACGTGATTCTTAGTATAAATATACTTCATAAAAATGCAAGGTTTTCTTGTGTATGAAAATCTCATTCAAATGCGTGGGAAGTGCGTGGTCCTCTCCAATTGGACTAATTTTTAATAATTAAGAAATGGGAATCAAACAACCAAAATCATCAATGCTCCGCAATTGGAGAATCTTTAAGGATTAAAAAATGCTAATCAAATAAACAGCATCAAAACAATAGGGAAGACCGATTTTGGACAAATAATTTGCAGGTTCAAGGGGAAGGTTACCTAGTTCATTCATGCATTCTATATTCTTTTCTAGTAGTCTTTTTCTTTCCTACACTAATTCCAATGTTCAACAATGAACGTTTGCAATAATCTTTCCTTCTGGCTGAACAGAGACTTGGCTTTATATTGGTTCAAGGGATTATCAGTTGTTGTCTCCTCTACCTTTACAATGTAATTCCTCCACTGCCCAACAATGCCATCTACGAGGCAGGAAGTTTCACAGAGGTCGATCAATCCAGCATCACAACTTACTTGCCCAGAAGCAATTTAAAGGAATAAGTTGTGCTTTATGACTTAAAAACAGTGGTTCAGCTTTAGCTTTCCGGTGAGTCTGCAGAAAATAGAAAAGAACAAAAGAACAAGAAGACATTTTACAGGAAAGCATGAAAATAAGCAGAGGGGTACCAATACCATATAAAACCCTTTCATAGAGTACTGAGAACATGTGTTTGAAGGCAAAATCCAGAAAGTGTAACATATCTGGAAATGCCAATGCAAAACATGAGGAAAAAAGTTCTATAGTTTTGGTTTCCAATGAATTGTGAACTTTTGGGGGAAAGTATGTACCCCATAAAGAAATTTAGGTATAACTTAGAACAATCTAATTGTAAGAGAAACGTATCTAGCTACTACCAGATGAAAACCAACATGAAATGATGATTCAAGCATTACAAAGTTAAATCCTAGTTTTCAAAATACATCCTGTATTAACTGCATGTGGGCATCAGACTGTTTTTGAAGTTTGGCACTTTAATCAAGTCAATTTCTCTAGATCAAGTGGCTATTAATATCAAGTCAATTTCTGCAAATCAATTGGCTATTAATATTACGTCAATTTGAATGATCAAGTAAATAAAAGTGCATCACTTCGCCACTCAGATTAAGATATAGCAAAGCTTCCACTCGCAAAATAAAGATGTCTCTCAAGTTTGTCAAAACACAACATTTGGCCATGCAAGATTGCCTCCACTGATAAACTGGTGCAACAACTTCATGAAAAGAAATATGTGAAATCAACCATGTCAACTGACTTGGGCATGTTACCAAATGGCCAGAACAATTACATAGAACAGTATGTTCTCCAAACATTCTTATAATAAGATTATATCACATGCCAAGCCAGGTTGAAAATGTAGGTGCTTAATAAGCATGGAATTATGTCTAAGCCCTGTCTTCTAAGTCATGTTGACAACGTGGTGCCTGATAAACATAAAAAAACATACAGTTATGAACCCCTGGCTTGCCTCAGTCGTGATGAGAACGTGGGTTGGTCCCTGCCACCATGTTTGGGAATACATCAAAATATGGAAAGCATAATTATGAAACCGATAAGTTACAACCTAGACCAAGGTAGATAAAGTCTTGGGATAGAGCATTGACATTTCTGTCTACTCTTAGAAATATTTTGCTGCAAGGAGATAATCTTTGTCTGGAAGGAGATATCTCTGTAAGACAGAAAATAAACAAGGAAATGACCCTACATACTGCTCTCTAAGGCATAAACTCTATAAAATTGTTCCATGCAAAAAACTAAGGCTAAAATACAAATCTTCCATACAAAGAACATGCACAAGAAAAAACTCCTGTATGCAGAGTCCAGACTTATATTTCAAATACTAAATATTACACAATATTGTTCCATGCAGAAGGATATGTATATATTTAAGCATTATATATTCACACTCCAATAAAAAAGATGGGGTAACCATACAATAAAACCGATCTTGTCTATGAAAAACGGGATCACCATTACCTATAAGATCTACAGCACCCTGTAGATGTCATGAGAAGTTTCCGGAACAAGGAATTGTGTTGACAACACAGTTATAAAATAAACTTCATGGGCTAGTCACAGAGTCAACAAAAAAAAAGCAATAACAGAGATATTTCCAAGAATAGATAATAGATTCTAAAATTTTAAAGAAATGTAGTAGATTATCCATATTCTCTCTAAATGATCAGGGTATCAATTTTGAAATAACAACAAATTGCCCATACATGAGGGCCGATTGCTAATTATTGGAAGAGGGATACCTATGATATTAAGATGCTTTTGACTGTATTCAAGGAGGAGAAACCCAAATTGCCAGCGCTAATAATCCCAAAGGAAAAAAGAAATAGTACAAGATGAAATGGAAAATATTTATTTGATAGATTAGAAGACAAATGTTCTGGCTGAAATATTAATGGGGTAAAGAGGCAAATCACCTCATAATACAACAAAGCGCAGTAAGAAAGAACTAACAGGCAAATCGGCTAGGAATATAACATAGAGTGATCTCATATGATTTTCAACGTAAAAGATCTAATAAAAAATCATAGCAAAAACCTTCTTTTGGTGGAAAAACAGTTCCACCACAAATAAATAAAAACACTCTCCATATACACAATACACACAGGGGTTCTAAATAAATCCTTTGGACCTTGTACAAACGGGAATAATTTACTTTATAACAAATAAATAATTGAAACTCATAGTGGCTTCCTATTCATGGAAGGACCAATATAACAGAAAGCCATCGCCATGATGATACTTTTACATCTCTGACTTTGTTCCAGACAGATGTGAAGACAATTGATGAGAAGCTGTCATGCTGAACAACAACAACAGCAACATAATATTTAGTAATTAGAAAGATCTATATCTAGAACTATATAGACTGAGCAGCTATTCTAAAGCCCAATTCACTCAACAACAATGGTGCTACTTTTAGTTTCAAAACTTTTTTAGGGACAAAACCAGTATATCCATGTAACCATCATCACAAATATAACCTCTACTACTGTGCACTGCAAAAACGGAGGGTGGAAACTGCTATTAGTGAAAATTTCCAATGGATGTTTGGCTTGTTATATCTTGTTGAATTACAAAATGGTAGGACTAGCCTGAATTCAGTATCCTAGATTTGTGATCCACAGTTTTCTGTTATGAAATTTCCCAGCCCATTAGGATTTGGGAATCATATTCCTTGAGAGCTGATGGATTTTGATTAATTTGAGTGGTAACACTTGCTTTGATACTGCAGCAAGAAAAGCATCTTTACAGTCTGCAGTCCATTCTCAACCATTTGATTGCATCCTTTGGTGTATCTGTGTCTTTCTATGTTCTCTTCAGTTCCTCTACCTTCTAGTTTCTATATGAATAATATACACATCGGATCTATTAAGCTAAGTGTCAGCTTTGTCTTTTAATTGGCAATGGTTTCAAGAGTAAATCTGATTCTAGGTTTGGATTAATGAGTTTCACTGGTTAATGAATCTTATCGCATTTGACAGCTTTGTCTTTATCTGTATTTTCTATAATTGATCTGAGTAGAACAATGCAATCACATATCTCAGATTAGATTCGTCCAATCTAAAACCTATAGGATATAAGTTAATCAAATTTTGGAAGAGTCAACAAAATTTCAGAAAATAGCAGTAGGTCAATGGCATAAAAAGACATCCAACTAATTTAATTCTGAAAATACTAAAGGTTAGAGTCACAATTATTACCTTGTTTGCCAATTTCATTTCCTCTCTTGCTATCGACTAAGTGGTTTACAATAAATTAATGAACTTCATAATAACAACTGAGGAAATCTTATGTGGATTAATAATTAACTACTTTGTTTTATTCCGTTTAAAGTAGGCATAAGCTAGAAAGCGAACCCACCTCCAAAGGCTCCAATAAGAAGTGCTTCTACCCGGTCCAGAGACTTCTTCTTGCATGATCTGCAATATCCTCTCTTTGTTGACTCATATACAAAATAATAAGATGTACTGTAGGGAACCATACCAATTATAGTGGGTACAAGGCCTGCATATAAAGCTCCTGGACCTTCTTCCTGTGATATTTTCCTTAGAGCGTGCCTGATGCTATGATACACTCCAGGATGCACTGTGAAACGGTCCTGATTTGCAAGATAAGAATGAAATTACCTTTACTGAGTTGACTCATAGATTGCCAAAGAAATTCCTGCTTGAGTATGCAATATATCAAAGGGGACACCACACCTCAACCAAGCAAAGCACAAAGGTCCAGATTGTACACCGTGTACACTCAGCAGATGGATACAATGTAAAAACTGAGTGCCATGTCACCCCTGCAATAATCAGCAAACAGAGAATGTGACCAACTCTTAAGAATGGGAAATTTTAATCAATTCAATCGATTATCAGAGGTTTAAAGCAATTGTGTGATCATTATAATAGACCTGTACATGTAGATGTCCTTTCCGTGGTTAAATTTCCGTTTGCAAAGATAGCAAGCCCTGAGAAAATGGGCAACAGGAAACGCTGGAACATTTGAATAGCTCCGAACTGGCGATGCCACATCCCATATTTCATGTTCATCTTGCTTTTGAACATGGTATTGCACAATTTCACACTCTATACGGCGATGAGTATGCGGGTTGTTTGTGCTCACATTTGAATCACGGGATATAACACAAGTATAGCTCTCTGAATGCTCCATTCTTGTTTGATGGGTGGATTCTGTAAATCCATGGGGAGAACAAATCGGTATTGTCTCGCTTTGCTGCTTGGAAGAACTCAACTAAACCCAGAAGAACCACATTACGCTCAACAGCATTCGGCTCTAGGAATCCGTTCCCCGCCTGCGTCGAGAGGTCCTTCGAAAAAGTCGTGGATTGCAAGGATTGACATCGCAGAGAATTGAATCTGAAACCTCCTCTGCGTTTGCAGTGAAACACAGACGAGGACTTGAGCAAGATTGAGACCTATACATTCGAGCAAGTGTTGGGAAGGAAGCAGTTGATGTTCTGGCGAAGCGCTTTGATCGACATTACAGAGCCCCGCTAGTTGAACCGTGTTAATCCGATGGCTGAAACAATTTTAATTGTCTAACAACAAAATCAAGCGCTCACAAATGTAAACGTAATCTTAAAGGAAAGTTGATTTCAGAGACGCCTTACGACGTAAAAATGCAAAAACACATAAAACCTGCACGAGATTAGAATGCAAAAACACATAAAACCCGCACGAATGCAAAAACACATAAAACCCGCACGAGATTTAGTCAAAGCTGGAAGTCAGTTTACCCACAAAATGCACGCATTATCCCGTTTACCCTGCAATAAAGAATAATGTGCGCGTCAATCCCGGGGAGGTTTAACCTGCAGAGACGTGGTTGAGTGACTCAAAGTTCATTATTACCAGTAAATAATAGGAAGATTAGTTAGAGTAGGAGGAAATCATGTGCTGTGGACCTGCAGGAGATGCCTCCATCCAGAACACTCATTTTTATTTTAATTTTTGCGGTCAACGTGTTTCAGACATGCCACAGAATCGCTCCGCATTGCCCTTAATATATGTCTTCTGGCTTTTTAATGAGACTGTTTGCCGAGTTTTAATCAGACTTTTATTCAGATCCAGAATTAATTGCCCTTAATTTCTTGCTTCTGGTTTTCAATCAAACTGTTTGTTCAATCGGGGCAGAATTAAAAGCATGGACAAATGAAAGTATGTTGTCTTGGTGGGTTGCAATTATCCACACACCCAATTAGAACTCCATGGATGCGTAAATGATGCTTTGAGGTCGCAAAACACGCTCATTGATCGCTTCGGCTTTGCCAGAGAAAACATTCATCTCCTTATCGACACAGACGAGGCATATCCGAAACCCACTGGTGAAAACATTCGTGCGGCTCTTCTCGCTATGATTCGCCGTGCCAATGCCGGAGACTTGCTTTTCTTTCACTACAGCGGCCACGGCACACTCATTTCGAAGCATAACTCCCCTGGCAATGATGAATGCATAGTCCCATGCGATTTGAAGCTCATCACAGGTTCGCTTGCCCTCCCATCTATCTTTTCCCAATTAATCTGCTCATGCTGCAGTCCTAATTTTTTAATTAAATTTGGTACTCGATTGCTATATATCAGCATATAGGTAGATTTGATCAGCCCTTTATATATTGAACCTCAGATCGTTTAAAAAACGTATAAATTGTAAAACATAAGATCTGTAAAAATCCCTTTTCGTTTTCCAGATACAAGACTTTTAGAATGCAATTTTCTTCACAGTTTGAATCTATTTATGTTGGAAACATAATTTCTGGAAAAAATTGTGTGCAGAGAAATTGCAATGTTTAATTTGTACAATGAATATTTCATTTATCTTAAGAGGGCGAGCTTGAAAAACTGTCGTGTTTTATTTTTTGGTCAACACTTCACTCATTTTCATCTTCAAGAACATTTGAATGGTCCCATGATAAAAATATTCAGCCAAAATATTAGACTTTGGAATTTCTCCACAATTCTCTCCTAATACTTTCTCCAACAAAATACAAAATTGCCATCCTTCTGTAATAGTTCTTTTGTAGGACATCAATATTTATTCCATTTACCTACAATTCATCTACTCCTCGCACTTTGTTTTCTCTGGATACAATCAGATCAGACCATATGATATATATGCATTGATGCAGATGAGGACTTCCGATTGATCGTTAATGAGGTGCCTCTGGGGGCAAATTTCACAATGATTTCTGATTCCTGTCACAGCGGAGGCCTAATTGATAAAGAGAAGGAGCAAATTGGACCTGTTCATGGCACTTATATGTCATTAGCAGGCCCAGAAAGGTCTGTTCATGGCACTTATAGATAATTAGCAGGGCTAGAAAGGCCACGCCGGCATTTTTCAAAGGACAAATTCGTACCATTGGACTTGTTATTGGAAATCTTAAGAGAAAGAACCGGCGAGGCCGAAACCGAGTCTGATAAAATTAAAAGCGCTCTATTTCATCTTTTTGGTGAAAGGGCAGACTCCAGAGTTCACGGGCTCGTCAACGCTGGGATTTCTGTACTGGAAGCGCATACGAAAGGTCGCCACCTAGAATATCATCACGAAGGGCTGCAGTAGGGGAAGCAGAGTATACATTCGGATATGGGTATTCTATTTAGTGGATGCCAAACTGACGAGACATCAGCCGATGCCTGCCCTACAGGGGATTATAATAAAGCATATGGAGCATTCAGTAACGCCATTCAGACAATCCTGGAACAACATGGGAAGGCCCCCATTGGCAACAGGGAATTGGCTTTGGGTGCAAGAAAATTGCTTATGGAACAAGGGTACTCGCAGCATCCATGTCTATACTCCAGTGACATGAATGCCGATGCCCCTTTCCTGCACTAGAAATCCAAGAAGCGACCAACTCTCACAGCATCCACAGTAAGCATATTCATAAATAAGTGTCAGCATTCATACCATAGAAATGAATGTTGTTGACGATGTCATGCGTGATGTTAAAACTATTTGCAATATCAGTTATCTTAAATATACGCTGGGTCATGCTCTGTATCTCGGTTTATTTAATTTAACTTGAGAGTGCGATAAAATTATGGCATATTTGCTCATACTGCTTAGAAATGGGCGGACCAATGCATAAGCATTGGAGCTGTTATCCATTAACAGGTTGGATTTCAACCAGCCGTGTGCATGGCGATACCCATTCCAGAGAGGTTTTGATAAGTACAACAAGGTCAAGTTGAATAAATATTCATTCATGATCCTTGTTTCCAACGTGCAGTGTAGGTAGTTTTGAAACTAAAAGTGAGATCTAGTTAAAAAAATCGAAACAGAAATAAACAGAACAGGGCGTTCACAGTACACAGTGAATCTAACTTTTATTCATCCGGCTTCAGCTAAACAGAGATACAATTAGTGAAACAGATCCCTCCTAAAACTCTACAGCGTAAACGACCCTGCATTTAGTCAATAACCTACAACCTACACACGGACTACAACAGCACTGTACATGTGCGCTGGATTCATCTGATGTGCTGCCTATTTCTGCCTATTATTACAGAAAGCCCTAAATTGCTAATTAAAATCCCCCAAATATTCAGTTATATTTTCTGCAAGACTGACACCTATTTAATCAAACATTTTTCAGTAAGAGTTAGTACATTAAAGTTTTAAACCTGTTTTGCAAAATTCGAACTCGATTCTTGGTAATGTCACCTTGCAATAATCAGCAAATAGAGAATGTGACCAACTCTTAAGAATGGGAAATTTTAATCAATTCAATCGATTCTCAGAGGTTTAAAGCAATCGTGTGATCATTATAACAGACCTGTACATGTAGATTTCCTTTCCATGGTTAAATTGCCGTTTGCAAAGATAGCAAGCCCTGAGAAAATGGGCAACAGGAAACGCTGGAACATTTGAATAGCTCCGAATTGGCGATGCCACATCCCATATTTCATGTTAATCTTGCTTTTGAACAGGGTATTGCACAATTTCACACTCTATACGGCGATGAGTATGCGGGTTGTTTGTGCTCACATTTGAATCACGGGATATAACACAAGTATAGCTCTCTGAATGCTCCATTCCTATTTGATGGGTGGATTCTGTAAATCCATGGGGAGAACAAATCGGTATTGTGTCGCTTTGCTGCTTGGACGAACTCAACTAAACCTAGATGAACCACATTGCGCTCAACAGCATTCGGCTCTAGGAATCCGTTCACCGCTTGCGTCGAGAGGTCCTTCGAAAAAGCCGTGGATTGCAAGGATTGACATCGCAGAGAATTGAATCTGAAACCTCTGCGTTTGCCGTGAAACACAGACGAGGACTTGAGCAAGATTGGGACCGATACATTCGAGCAGACGAGGACTTGAGCAAGATTAGGACCGATAGATTCGAGCAAGTGTTGGGAAGGAAGCAGTTGATGTTGTGGCGAAGCGGTTTGATCTACATTACAGAGCCCGGATAGTTGAAGAGACCGGATAGTTGAACCGTCTCAATCCGATGGCTGAAACAATTTTAATCGTCTAACAACAAAATCAAGCGCTCACAAATGGACACGTAATCTTAAAGAAAGTTAATTTCATATGGAAACGCCTTACGGCGTAATGAAAAATCAAGCTAGTAGTCCCGGTTTTGGGATCCAGGGGAAATCTCTGTGTATATGTGTTTTATGTGTTATGCTCTCGCATTGTTTATTTTCTGTGTTTTAGAATTCGTATGCAAGTAATTTCTGTATGGGGCTAAAACATACATTGGTATCGGAGCAATTTTGGCTTCAAGGGGATGCCTTTGTTGCTGAGGGGTTTTGCTCGGGCCTATGGTAGACCTTATTTAGTGGGAGATCTGTGAGATCGATTCTGGTGGTGAAAGAAGATGGCAAGTAGTGGAAAGATAGAGATCGAGAAATTTAATGGTCAAATTTTTGAGTTGTGGAAATTCAAGATGGAGGACCTGTTGGTGGATAAAGATCAGTGGATCGCAATAGATCTGGGTACTAAACCAATGGGAGTGTCTGATGAAGAATGGAATAAGTTGGATCAGAAGGCAAAGAGCACAATATGATTGTGTGTCTCAAATTCAGTATTGTTGAATATATCATGGGAAGCTACGGCAAAGGCTTTGTGGGACAAGTTAGTGACTTTGTACTAATCTAAGTCTCTGGTGAATAAACTGTTCCTACGAAAAAAGTTGTATAGCCTGAGGATGAAAAATGGAGACTCGATAATAGAGCATATGAACACATTTAATATTGTGGTAAGTCAGTTAGCATCTGTTAATATTAAAATTTCAGATGAAGAGAAGTGCATCAATTTGTTGTGTTCTCTACCAGATTCGTGGGATAGTCTGATTATTGCAATAGGTAGCAATGCAACTGCCTTGCAGTTTGATGAAATAGTCTCAGCCTTGCTGATGGAGGAGATGAGACGGAACAATATGGAGAGCCAGAATGGTGTTGCCTTGTCTGTACGAGGATGGTCCCAGAACATAAACAAAAATAAGTCATTGAGTAGGAGATCTAAATCTAGAGGGAGATCTAAATCTCCAGGAAAACCTGTAAAGGTGGTGTGTTGGAAATACGGAAAGGAAGGGCACTAAAAAAGGGACTGTAAATCTAAAGCTCCTGATAAAGGAAAGGGATCTAATGATGCTCCTTCTACAGAGGTGAAAGCCACCTCAGATGAAAGTGGGGATGTGTACTTGGCTTCTTCAAGTACACATGTAGATCATGAGGCATGGTTGATTGACTCAGGTGCATCCTTTCA
>APFE031531587.1:14332-32157 GCA_000404065.3 Pinus taeda
GTTGGAAATGACAAAGAAATTATCCAGGATTTGAAGACCCAATTGTCCTCCAAATTCGACATGAAAGATCTTGGTGCTGCAAACTATATTTTGGGCATGGAAATTAAAAGAGAACGGGTAAAGAGGAAGCTCTGGTTAAACTAGAGGAAGTATGTCAAGACAATACTACAGAGGTTTAATATGCAGGATAATAAACCGGTGAAGGTTCCTATTCCTGTAGGTGTGAGGTTATCTACTGATCAGTGTCCCAAGACACAAGAAGAGGAAGAGGACATGTCCTGTGTTACATATGCAAGTGCAGTCGGTAGCCTGATGTATGCAATGGTCTGTACTAGACTAGACATTGCACATGTAGTGGGAGTATTGAGTAGATTTATGTCAAAACCAGGGAAGGAGCATTGAACAACAATGAAGCAGGTTTTCAGGTATTTGTGTGGCACTAGTGATTATGGTTTGTGCTACCAAGGAAGACCAGGATTGGACAGAGTGTTGGATATTCATGGATTTGTTGATGCAGACTAGGCTAGAGATCTGGATCAAAGAAGATCTACAAGTGGGTATGTGTTTAACCTATTTGGAGGTATAGTCAGTTGGATGAGTAAGAAACAATCTGTAGTGGCACTATCAACTATAGAGGCATAATACATGGCAGCCACTCATGCAAGCAAGGAAGTAGTTTGGTTGCAGAGATTGTTCAAGTATGGGGTTAGTACAGGAAGTTATAAGGATAGAGTGTGACAGCCAAAGTGCAATTTTCTTGGCAAAGAACCCTGCATATCATTCAAAGACAAAGCACATTGACATTCAGTATCACTTTGTGAGGGATATGATAGAAGACAGAAAGGTGTTGTTAGTAAAGGTGGACACTTATACTGCAGATGCATTGAAAAAATTTGTGACCTCTGAGAAGTTCTTTTGGTGTAGAGAAACGATGGGCATTTCAGGGCTGGAAAAATGACTAAGCTCTCTTGTGGCCCCCTGTGGAAAGAAAACAACAAGTGGGAGAATGTTGGGTTGTGTTATATTCTTTCCACGACTATCCCACGTAGTTAACCAGGGGGTTAAAGGGGGGGCAGAGCCCCCCTTTGTTGCGCCGATTGTGTAGCGGGGGGGTGGGTCACAGGGGTTTTCAAGTGTACCCGTAACCCCACTTTATGGGGTTCGGGGCAATGGCCAGAAAATTTTGGTTTTGGACCCTATGTTAGGTTAGGCGGACCCACCTATGGTTTTGTCCATGATTTTCGCACATGTTTTTTGGACGCGATGGTTTTCGGTCCATGGTATTGGATGCTTCGACATGTATAAATATGTATTATAACATTGAAAGAAATATAATGAAAAATCAAGTTGGTAGTCCCAGTTTTTGGATCTAAGGGAAATCTCTATGCATATGTGTTTTATGTGTTATGCTCTCGCATTGTTTATTTTCTGTGTTTTAGAATTTGTATGCAAGTAATTTTTGTACAGGGTTATAACCTACATTTGGTATTGGAGTAGTTTTGGCTTCAAGGGGACGCCTTTGTTGCTGATGGGTTTCGCTTGGGCCTGTGGTAGACCCTGTTCAGTGGGAGATCTGCGAGATTGATTCTGGTGGTGAAGGAAGATGGCGAGCAGTTGAAAGATAGAGATCGAGAAATTTAATGGTCAGAGTTTTGATTTGTGGAAACTCAAGATGGAGGATCTATTGGTGGATAAAGATCAGTGGATCACAGTAGATCCAGGTACTAAACCAATGGGAGTGTCCGATGAAGAATGGAAGAAGTTGGATCGGAAGGCAAAGAGCACAATATGATTGTGTGTCTCAGATTCAGTATTGCTGAATATATTAGGGGAAGCTATGACGAAGGAGGCGGACATGCAAGCCAATTTGTCTTGCCAAATGAAAGAAAGTTGCAACCAGGTAAATGGAATTCAAGGCTACCTTCCCATTCCCTAAACATGAGCATGAAAGTCCTAAATTCGAAGATAAGTATCTCCTCCTATATAAAAGATCTGACTCAAAAGTCATGCACCTTGGAGTGAAAAGGTATAAAATCCTATCCTACCCCTACCCTCCCTTGGGGTGAAATATGCATGTCTCGTTATGTTCCCTCCCCCCTTCTTTTCCTCCTCCTCTTCTGCCTCCTCGCTTCCCCTTCTATGAATCCCTTCTATCGTCCACCTCCTCTGCTCCCTTATTCCCCCCCCCTCCCCATCTACTCCTTCCCCACTCGCTTCCCCCATCACATCCAACATCCTTATTAGTGCCCCCTCATCCTCCACATCTGGCATATGTCGTGCATCATTCTTACCTCACTCTCGACTAGTGGCTGCTTATCTCAATAGCCCAAGAAACTTGGTTAGGTGCAAGGAATAAGTGTGAGAACTTTGTGTGTTGAGTTTCATAATCGGGCTCGTAGCATGAACTGACAAACTAGTTTCATGTGAGAATCATCAAAGTGGGAGCTTCATTTAATTCCTCTGGGCTGGATTAGATGGCTTGTGTGAGGGACAATTAATTTGCATTAGTTTGGAGTCATTTCAGGCTTCAAGATAATCATGGCAAGAAATTGGGACCCCAGAGGTATCTATGCAATCTCTCAGCTCAATTACTTCTATAAATTGGGGAATAATGGTCTCAGATTCTACAATAAAAAGGACTCTACTCAGAAGGTCATGGATGGAAGGATTCTCTGGCAAAGTCAGGATTGTCTATGGGTAATTATGGTTGTTGAGTGTTTCCCCTGGGTAGAGTTAATTATCGGAGAGTTTCAATCGGGTGAGTGTCATTTGCTAAAGAAAATTGCTAAAAAAATCATTGTTGGGGATCCTATGTCATGATATTATGTGATTTTGGGTGTTCTGGTGTCAATTGGGTCACTATATTTAGTTCCTCTATGTCAATTTGGGTCTTTGTTCCTCCTCAGTGTCATCTGGGCATTGTGGGGTCAATTGGGTTGTTGTTCCTCCTATGTGGCATTTGGGCCACTGCCTCTAAGGTTTGTGTTAATTGCAGGAGAGTTCCAGTCTGGTGCGTGCCATTTGCTAGAGTTAATTGCCGAAGAAATCATTGCTAAGGATCCTGTGTTGTGCAATTGTGAAATTCTGGGCATTGTGGTGTCAATTAGGTCACTTTTTTTTGTTCCTTTGTGTCAATTTGGGTCTCTGTTCCTCCTTAGTGCCATATGGGTGTTGTGGAGTCAATTGGGTTACTTTTCTTCCTCTGTGGTATTTGGGTCACGACCTATGTTCCTCCATGGTAATTAGGACTTGGGGTTTCCCTTGGTTTATCTCTTTCAAGTAGACAACATGGATTCTGAATCCTGGGGATATCGAAGTCGACGCTCAGGTAGGGTGGTAGGTCGTTCTGACTGGAATTGGGAGAAGTGCCCTCCTCTTTCAACATTCTCCCCAAATGCCTATGGCCCATGTGAACGTGAGCATTTGAATTGAGAGTGAATCTAGCATATCTTGGGAAATGTTTTCAATAACAACGCGAAGAATCTTGTGAAATGCACAAGAGAAACATAGAGAAGAACCAGAAGATACATCAACTGGAAGACAAGGTGTATGCCCTGTGCAGTCAAATTGAAGAACTGCAAATTCAACTGGCTAGGAAGAACTCTCAGAACGTGGAGGAATCAACTGGAATTGATCTCAACAGACCTGTTGAACTGGATGACTAGACTTCTTCATTTTCTAGTGTTTTATGATAGATTTTAAATGCATTTTGATTTTAGGGTAGTACTGCAAGGCTTATCCTAGTATATATGTAAATGCTTAGTCACATTTTGAAAATTTGAAAAGCAAATGGGCTTGTACAACCAATCTACAAATAGAGATGTCCATGGATGGCAACGAAGACAAATTGTAATCTCCCATTTTTTCCATGACAAGGCATGGATTAATATAAATCTACTACTCTTTACTGTTAAAAAAATAATAATTCTAAGCAAAGTATATTTTAAACTTGCATATTTATGACAAATAAAAATGGAAAAGAATATTTATGTCCAAAACATTTTCAAAGGCATACTACTAAACACAATTTGAGTCATTACAACATTATAAAACTAGAATGTATGATTGTTCAAAAGGAAAACTAGGCTCAAAAGGGACACCTAAGATTTTACTTGTACACAAAAAGATTTTAGTGAAAAAAATGAAGACATATTCATCACCTATAACAGCCCTCATTAAAAATTCATGTAAAAATATATAAGACCATCGTCATGGGACATGTATTAAGTTTAATGGTGGGCAAGACATCCTAGTGGGTGTTCATTCAGTTTATTATGGCTAAGGAAATTGGCAAAGGCAATTGCAAAGGCTTTTGAAAGACATGAGGCATTTTATTTATGAAAATAATGGAAATTAGAAGAAAAGGGAGGTGAAAGGTCGCATGTTGCATATGAGGAGGAAATTGAGGGAAAATAATAGAAATTGAAGAAAATAGAGGCATTATTGATAAAAAGGCTTATGAGGATCAGTAGGCGGGCTTGGTCAGTTCAGTTTTGGAGCTCTCTCTCTATTCTCTCTCTCTCATAATCTTGGACACTAGAGTTTTCTGGGAGAACTCTTGGAGGGTGTGGAATACTTGGAGTTTTGGAGAAACAAGGAAAAGGAAGAACAGGAAAGCACAAGAGGATATCGGGATCAACAACTACAACAGGTTTTGCTTGCAAGTACCAAGTTGCATGTATGTTTTCCTCACTAGTTTTGGCACGCATTGCATATGCATGTGGTTTGTTGGTTGTGATTTGTCATTGGCATGGAGGATGGCTGGGATTGACAATGGATTTTCCTAGCCTTTCCATTTCCTGGATAGCCATGGATATTGTGGGTTTATTTTCTTTATTTTTTTTATTGGTTCTCATGTTTCCTTAGCTTGGGTTGAGTTACTAGTCTAGTAGCCTTAGTTGGAAAAACGCTCTGGAGCCCTTGGTGGGTTGAGTTACTAGTCCTGGAGCCTCGGTTGGACAAACGCTCTGGAGCCCGGTAAAAGTTGTGGGTAGAGTTACTAGTCCTAAAGCCGTGGTTGGATAAATTCTCTAGAGCCTTAGAAGGCTTGGATAGAGACCAATCTAAAGATGGTTGTGTTATGTCTCACTGTGAGGTGGAATCATTGTTTGATGGGTTGAGGTGGATTGCCTCTGGAAGCCCTGGATGGTTTTGGATTGATGTGTTCTATGAGATCACACATTCATGCTTGGAATATGGCACAGGGGTGAATGGATGAAGAGATATTTGGCTCAGCCATTCTATGATTGGGTGGAACGTGGTAGTCCCATACCAGGTTAGCTTTTGCATCATTAATATGATGTTATTTCTCCTTGTTATATCATGAGTATTATACTGGTTTATATGTGGATTATATGGTTGTTGTTTCCTTGGTATTTTTGTTTTTATTATGTTGGTTATGAATATGTATTATGACAGTGACCATGTATGGCTCCCATCATGTTTTTACCTGTATATGAATGAATAATGTATCTATGGCCTAATAGATGAAACTACAACTAAATTGATAAGGAAACAATGCCTCATAACGAATCTCAAATAAGTATGAGATCCCTATGCTCAGATATGTTATTTACACCTGTAGACTACATATTTGTGATTTTTTTGATGAAATTTTTGTCATGGCTAGTAGGGTTGCAGTCAAGGTCTCATTCAAGTGATTGCATTTATACTGTCATCTCCTTGTTATTATACTATTCTGAAGATGTCATTCAATTTTGGGCAGTGACATGGGCTCTGGGCCTGAAAAAGTGGCTCAAATCCAAGGGACACTCACACAACACTGACAAAAGAATCCCTGGACACTGGATTGCAACCTTGTGATAGCGTCCAAAGGTAAAGTAGTCCAAAATGTCAGTGGGACCCAGGGGCTGGTTGGCAGAAAGGTTGGGTTGGTTCTTGAGGGTCCTAATGTTGATGTTGGATGTATATATGGTGTGTTTCTGTCGGTTCCACTTCCTTAACGTGACTTAGGAGATCGAATCATATCATAGTGGCCTATCCTCGCATATTTACCCCAGCTGGCTGATTTATTGGGTAGATGTGGGAGGAGGGTGTTACAGAGTGGTATCATAGCATGGTTCACCCCTTGGACTGGATGGGCGATGTGTTGGTCATGAATTCATGTCGGTTGAATATGTGTTCCTTATGATTGTAATCCATGTGTTTGTTTCATTTGCATGGTGTTGATCATGGTTGTAGTCATGTCATCGTGTGAAGGTTGATGGTGTTGTTGTGGGATGTGTCATCATGAGTGTATAGTTGTATATGCATTTGTTATGCATGTTAGTGTCTATATGTTGTTATGCAAACATTTTCATGGTTATGCATGTATGGTAGGTCAGACATGAATTGTGAGGTCATCATATAGGTTTGGATGTTGGGCATGCAGGTATGTTAGTTAATGGATTGTTATATGCATTAAGGTTATACACATTAGTTTTATGCCTATTGATGTTATGGTTACATACATGATAGATGCTAGTTGATTAGTGTAGTCATAAGCACAAGCGTCAGATAGTCATGAATGATAGTAACCTCTGGTTGTATGCATTGTTATTGTTGTTTTATGTTAGATAACTTGATTATTATGTTACGTGTTGTTGATGAGTGTGTTATAGGTTAACTTCTTGTTATATGATAGTTAGCTTGATTATTAGGTTATATGTTGTTGATGAGCATAATATATAACTTCTTGTTATTATATGCTAATAACTTGATGATTAGGGTTATTGAACTAAGATCTTGATGTTATATGTATCATGCTAAATTGGATTGGTATACGCAAATGGTTAGGGTTATGACATTCAGGTATGAGTTAATATGTTGTGATATTATGTCATACTAATCTATATTGGTTGTGCATATGTGATTATTATGTATGAATGATAATTGTTTATGAGCTTATGATGTGAACATGTTAGCTAATTATTGTTATGGATATCATGATCTTAATTATGTTTTAGCTGATGTGTTGTGAAGTTATATCGTGCTAAATAGATTGATTATGCAAACAAGATAGCCTCCCCTGAGATACATTAAAGTATGAGCTTGCTTATGTCATTGACTTGGTTCTTGAATGCTTGATTATGTCGTCTATTTGGTGTTTGAGTGTTTGGTGTCTATTATGTCACCTACCTGTTGTTTGACTGTTTGATTAATTTCACGATATGAGTATGTGTCTATAAGCTTGCATGAAGAGATGATATTGTTTTAAGATGATTGTACTAACACATATGTGTTGAGATAGCTGACATGTACTTGAGTGTAATAGGTGACAGTTGTAGTATTATGTATAATGACTATGAGTTGACTATGAATTATGACATGATTGCTACCCTTGGTAAAGGTTGATTTCAAATTGATAGATATGATTGTCTTGATATTTGGAACATGTGTTTGAAATGTGTAAATAGTTGCAGGAAACATGCTTGGTATTAGCATGACAAGGTAACAATTTATGTGTTTATATAACTAACAATTGGGTGATGTGATAGTACATAGTAAGCCTCAATTGCAACAAGGTAAAAAGGTAAAAGAAAGGAATTGGGAAAGAATTCCTTTGGCTATGTTTGGAAACCCTAATTCCAAACGAATGAGTGTTTTACATACAAGAAGTATTATTAACCTTGATTTTGTCTGGCATTGTGTGGATATGTTCTATAGTCATGAACATGTATTTGATAGGTATATTAGCTAGTCTCTAGTTACAGGTGGATCTGTCAAGGGAATTGGAGTCCCTTAAGAGATGGCGTGGATGTGTTCAGTTGCAAGCAATGTGCTTGGAACAACAAGGTAAGGTAACCAGTGTATTGTTATGCTTATTTATGCACTGACAGTTATGTGTTGATGGCAGTATGTTGCAAGAGATTGCATGGAAAATAGGTTGCCATGAAATCTCGAAGACGGCTCAGGTTGAGATTTCCCTTGGAAGCTTGGGGACCATGGGGATTGAGTCATGGTGTTTTTTGCTAGTATTATGCTTTTTTTCTTTTGTGATTCATTGTGCTTGATTTGTGGTTTTGTTTATGCCCGGTGCAAGGCCTTGCCACTTTGTTTGTTGTGTCATATTGCTATTGACTTTCATGGTTTTCTTCTTGTTTGTTTCTTGTCTTGCCTTTATTATTTTAAGAGTCTTGGGAATTGGTTGGGAAAGAGGAAAGATAATGGAGCTCGGGGAGAGCTGAATGAAACCTAGTAGGTAAGGTAAGACCTAGATGAAGCTTGGTGCATGTATAAGGGCAATTGAAGGCAAGAGTATGACAGCCAATTGGATTGGTTGGGTCCATTGGTGTAAATGGGTGGTGGCAGAACAGTCATGGGAAAGGTAATTAAGAAAGGTAAGGTGAATGGATTGAGGGCGTCATATGCCTTGTTTATGATGGGAATTGTTGTTATTGATGTTGCGCATGTGTTGCACGCATAAAGGGGGTTATCTTAACCTTGGCCTTATGATATCTGATAATTATGTTATGATCATGATTATGTTGATGTTTATATATGTATACATGTATGCATGTATGTATGTATGTCGTGTCTGACAGAGTCATCATGGATCATGATTGTTTAATGCTAATGTTTATATGTTTATATTTATGTATCTATGTAGCTATGTCATTGTCTGACAGGGTTGTAATGGATCATCCTTGTGGAGGAATGATTGCTTATGCAGGTGAATGACATGATGAGGTTCATGGTCTTATGGGAATCAAGTGGGAAGAGTAGTAATGACAAATATATGAGGTCAGTATCACGTGGATATAAATTGATATTGTATGCTTGTATTATGCCTACGTTTATGCTATGACAGATAACGTTGAAGGATACATCAACGGAATGAAAACAATGTGCTTTACGACATGCTAGGTTAAGCATGGATAACGGAGAGACACTGGAAGCAAGATTTCTTGGTAGAGACAGTGTGGTTTTGGATGTGTGGTACTACTGTTGTGCATATGTTGTGTTGTATAGGGTGCATCTCTGATGTTGTGCACATGCAATGTTGTGCATATATAGTGTGTGTACATGTTGTTTATGCAATGTTATGTACAGGGTGGTACAGATGGTATTGTGTGAATGTTGCATATGCAGTGTCAAGTATAGATGGTGCTATGTACATGTTGGATATGCGGTGTTGTGTACATATTGTATTGAGTGCATGATGGATATGCGGTGTTTTGCACATGTTGGATATGCAGTGTTGTGTACATAAGGTGTTATGTACATGTTGTATATGTAGTGCTATGTACATATGGTGTTGTGTGCATGTTGTACATGTGGTGCTATGTACATATGGTGTTGTGTGCGTGATTGTACAAGTGGTGTTGTGAGCATGTGGTGTCATGTACATGTTGTACATATGGTGTTGTGTGCAGGTGGTGTTGTATACATATCGTGCATATGGTGTTGTGTACATGTGGTGTCGTGTACATGTCGTGCATGTGGTGTTGTGTACATCTGGTGTTGTGTACACGTTGTACAGGTGGTACGATGTACATGTGGCATCATGTACACGTTGTGCAAGTGGTGCCGTGTACATGTGATGTTGTGTACACGTTGTGCAAGTGGCACTGTGTATAGGTGGTACTGTGCACATGTTGTACATGTGGCACTAATGTACATGTGGTATTATGTGCATGGCATACATGTTGTGTTGTGTACAGTGGTACTATGTATGTGCATTGTGTAGTTGTGCTATCATGACATGTGTATTCGTTATGTTGTACTCTATGTACGTATACGTATTTTATGTTGGTGTACACCAGGTGTAGGCACATGTATTATGTTGTGTTGTACAATGGGTGTAGGTGTATGTATTTTGTGGTGGTGTACGTTGGGTGTAGGCGCATGTCTTGTGTTTTGTTATACACTAGGTGTAGATGTATGTGTGGTATGTCAGGTGTAGGTACATGTATTGCATGGTGTTGTATGTTGTGCATGGTTGTATGTGTGTGATGCACACTATGTGTATGTGCACATGGTTGAGGAGAAGGTACTAGGTTTTTGTCGAGTGTGGAAACTGATCCGAAGTGCATACAGAATAAAGACAAAGGTAGAAGCTAAGGATTGATTAAAGGATAAGTATCAATACTTTATTTCAGTTTTATTATGCATGTGATTTATGATTATGGGCTATGATGATTACATCTGATCTATGATGTTGGTTTATGATGGTTACATGTGATTTATGATTTTGATCTATGAAGGTTTTGTTTTGAGTTAACCTGATGTGATGAGTTTATATGATGATTTGGTCAAAGATGCTAGTTTGACTTGTTGTGACAGGAAGTAAACAGGATTGCAAGTGTACCTTATTGACGAGCTACCAATGATGTATGATTTGAAGTTATTTCAATTTAGTTTAAATCTAATAGAAATTATGTGCTTGGTACAGGAAAGCATGAAATGCTCAGTTGGGTGGTTGAAACTGACTGCAAGAATTAACAACAACAATGAAAGAAATTAAAATATGCATTAGTGTGTTGTGAAAGCACTTCAGGAGCAGGTCCATTGTGGGACACGAGTACCCAAAGGTGTCCATTGATTTCCATGAGCATGCTATGACCCGTATGATGGTTTTAAGGCAGGGACATGCCTTGGTTTTTGTATCTTCTGATGCGAGGAAGCCTTGCCAAGGGATGGAATGCCAGGGATGGGGGTGCAAGTAGAACTTGGAAGGTGTGTGACTGCACAGAAGGGGATGAACAGATTGCTTGAGGGGTTGTGTAGCAAAGAAGGGAAGGTCGGGGATGGATTTGTTTTGGTCACTAGCATTGCTAGATAGAATCAGATGCACATTGGAAATGTGCCCTGGAACAATGAGTCGGTAACTGTTCGTTGAGAGAACAAGTGGCGCAAGATTATAGCGCTGGACACTGGATGCAAATTTGACCTTGCAGTGGCTTTTGTACTTCCTCGGAAGGAGGTAAATCATGTTATTACTTGAGGGTGGAGGTGTGAGCCTCTAGATTCCCTTGTTCCGGATGCAGGCATTGTGTCCTTTTAATTGTTGGTTGAGAAAATGTGCATATGTGTATATGTGTGTATTATTGTAAATATTGTATCGAGTTGGATCTATAAAGCTCCATAGATAGTATGATTATTTGTTGGGTGAAGCAAATGTGTATATGTGTATATGTGGTTATTATTGTAAATACCATAATGAGTTGTGTTATAAAGCTCCAGTAAATGGTATGTTTGTCATGTTGTAGCAAATGGTAATTATAAATACTACAACAAGTTGTGTTATAAAGCTCCATGGGAAATATGTTTTGTTTTCAGCAGACTTGTTGGTTATAGGTGTCATTGAACACCAAGGACAGTGTTCCCCCAAGGGGGAGGGTTCTGTAACAACCCTGGTTAAAAATTCATGTAAAAATATATAAGACCACAGTCATGGGACACGTATTCCAAGTTAATGGTGGGAAAGACATCCTAGTGGGTGCTCATTCGGTTTATTATGGCTAAGGGAATTGGTAAAGGCAATAACAAAGGATTTGGAAAGGCATGAGGCATTTATTTGCATTTTATTTATGAAAATAATGGAAATTAGGAGAAAAGGGAGTTGAAAGGTCACATGTTGCATGTGAGGAGGAAATTGAAGGAAAATAATGGAAATTGAAGAAAATAGAGGCCTCATTGATAAAAAGGCTTCTAAGGATTAGTGGGCAGGTTTGGTCAGTTTAGTTTTGGAACTCTCTCTCTATTCTCTCTCTCTCTCATGCTCTCGTACACTTAGAGTTTTCTTGGAGCACTCTTGGAGGGTGTGGAATACTTGGACTTTTGGAGCAAGAAGGCAAAGGAAGAGCAGGAAAGCGCAAGCAGATATCGGGATCAACAACTACAATGGGTTTTGCTTCCAGGTACCAAGTTGCATGTATGTTTTCCTCACTAGTTTTGGCATGCATGACATATGCATGTGGTTTGTTGGTTGTGATCTCTCATTGGAATGGAGGATGGTTGGGATTGGCACTGGATTTTCCTAGCCTTTCCATTTCTTGGATAGCCATGGAGATTGTGGGTTTATTTTCATTGTTTTGTTTTGATTGGTTCTCATGTTTCCTTAGCCTAGATTGAGTTACTAATCTCATAGCCTTGGTTGGATAAATGCTCTGAAGCCCTGTAATAGCTTGGGTTGAGTTACTAGTCCTGTAGCTTTGGTTGGAAAAATGCTCTGGAGCCCCTGGTGGGTTGAGTTACTACTCCTAGAGCCTTGGTTGGACAAATGCTCTGGAGCCTGGTAAAATATGTGGGTTGAGTTACTGCCCTTGAAGCCTTGGTTGGAAAAATGTTGTGGAGCCTTGTAAGGATTGGATAGAGACCAATCTAAGGATGGCTTTGTGATGTCCAACCGTGAGGTGGAATCATTGTTTGGTGGGTTGACGTGGATGGCCTCTAGAAGCCCTGGATGGTTTTGGATTGATGTGTTCTATGAGATCCCACATTCATGCTTGGAATATGGCATGGGGGTGAATGGCTAAAGAGAGATTTGGCTCAACCATTCTACTGTCAAATGGAACGTGGTAGTCCCATATCGGGTTGCCTTTTGCATCATTAATATGAGGTTACTTCTCCTTGTTATGTCATGAGGATTATATTCGTTTATAGGTGGATTATATGGTTGTTGTTTCCTTGGTATTTCTGTTGTTATTATGCTGGTTATCAATATGTATTATGACAGTGGACATGTATGGCTCCCATCATGTTTCTACTTGTATATGAATGAACAATGTATCTATGGCCTAATGGATGAAACTGCAGCGAAAGTGACAAGGAAATCATGCCTCATAGAGAATCTCATATAAGTATGAAATCATATGCTCAGATACGTTATTTACACATGTATATTACATATCCGCGATATGTTTGACGAAATGCCTGTCATGGCTAGTAGGGGTCTAGTCAAGATCTCATTCAAGTGATTCCATTTACATTGTCATTTCCTTGTTATTTTACTGTTATGAAGTTGTGATTCAATTCTGGGCAGTGATCTGGGCCTGAAAAAGTGGCTCAAATCCAGAGGACGCTAGCACAACACTGGAAAAAGGAGTCCCTGGACGCTAGCTTGCAGGCCTGTGAGAGCATCCAGAGGTCCCTGGACGCTGGCATGCCCATATCATGAGAGCGTCTAGAGGTCAAGTAGTCCAAAATATCAGTGGGACCCAGGGGTTGGTTAGCAGAAAGGTTGGGTTGGTTCTTGAGGGTCCTAATGTTGATGTTGGATGTCTGTATGTTGTGTTTCCATCGGTTCCATTTCCTTAACGTGGCTTAGGAGGTCGAATCATATCATAGTGTCCTCTCGTCGCATAGTTACCCCAGCTAGCCGGTTACTTTGGTAGTTGTGGGAGGAGGGTGTTACATCACCTCTAACCAATATATAATGACTTTTATGGAATGAAATTATAATGCATTATGTTTATGGTCCATTGAATTCACATTGTGCATTCAGACTTTATAGGAAATTATGTGGGTGTGCTTATGAGATTCAAGGATTTGCACATTACTCTAGAAAAATCTACAAAGAAATTTAATTTTCTTATATATGAGTATTAATTTCCAAAAACCCTAATATTATTTCTTAAATTTTTTTCTAATTTTTCCAGTATGAAAAACATATAATTATCATGCATATCCATACTATGATGATTAATTAGAGGTGAGACATTCAAAATATCTAAACAAAATAGTTTATTAAGAGCATATAATTGATTTTCAAACTTTTATTGAAAACAATAATACAATATGTATATATTTTATATGTTTTTCCAATTATGTCTTTATGTTATATTAATAATAATGGATCCAAATATCTTAAACCTATTTTTTTTTATAAATGTCCTTTGCTCTAAATGATAAAATTTATTTGGTAAAGTGCTTTTATGTTATCTTTGACTATAGTTTATAAGGGAATTTGCTAATTTTTTAATTTGCATACATCTATTTATAAAACATTTATTAACTTTGGATATATAGGACCTTTGTTGTTTATTTGCAAAATATTATTACATGGTAGATTTCATAGTAAATTTATAGATCCAGTATACAATCTTTAATGTAAATATTGGAGTTATATTTGAGCAAGTTCCATGTGGCTATTTTATGAGTGAAGTAGGTATTGAGAACATAACAAGTTTTCACAAGCCTAATTTATCCTCATTGTTTAGAAATGCCTATTTTGTAAGTTGGAACTGAAACACAACTAGCATAAACTCATCTAACTTTAGATTTGACATCCACCTTGGGTCTAGCAAGCTTGAGTTTATATATGCCATGTTCAATAAGGTAGTATTGAAGTTATTCTTATGCTATTTTTTGAATCCTTCTACTCTCATGTTAATTATTTGAGGACTATATTATACTAAGCCTCACATATTGACATACAATTTGATATCACATGGTGATAAACTCAAATATCATATTTTTTTCCCATATAGTGAACCACCCGATCCTCTGTAAGCAATCGTATGATATTTGTTAGGGCTCAAGGATGTTCAACAACAAGACTCAAAAACATTACAACAATACAATTGATATGAGTTCAACATGTCATTTGCGAGAATTGAACTTAAGTGGGGAGAATACCAATCATTTTTCTTGACCAACCAAAATAAACACAATTAACAACTCAAATATTATATTTATATAGATAGATAACAATAAATAAATAAAAATATTACAATATTTATTAATAATTCTAAGCAAAGTATATTTTAAACTTACATATTTATGACAAATAAAAATGGCAAAGAATATTAATGTCCAAAACATTTTCAAACACATATATTTGGATTGCTACTAAACACAATTTGAATCATTAGAGTATTATAAAACTAGAACATATGATTGTTCAAAAAGAAACCTGGTTCAAAAGGCAAACCTAAGATTTTGCTTGTACACATAAAGCTTTAAGTGAGAAGAATGAAGACATATTCATCACCTTTAATCAATATAGAATGACTTTTATGGAATGAAATTATAAAGTCTTACGTTTATGGTCCATTGAATTCACATTGTGCATTAAGACTTTGTGGAATATTATGTGGGTGTGCTCATGAGTTTCATGGCTTTGCGCATCACTCCAGAAAAATCTATAAAGAAATTTAAATTCCTTATATATAAGTATTAATTTCTAAAAACCCAAATATTATTTCTTAAATTATTTTAGATTATTACAATATGAACAACATATGCTTATCATGCATAATCATACTCTTATGATTAATTAGAGGTGAAAATTTCAAAATATTTGAACAAAATAGTTTATTAAAGCATATAATTGTTTTTACAACTTTTATTAAAAAAAAAAATACAAAATGTAGATATTTTATATGTTTTTCCAATTATGTCTTTATGTTAAATATAATGGATCCAAATATCTTAAATCTATTTTTTTATAAATATCCTTTGTCGTAAATGATAGACTTTATTTCGTAAAGTGTTTTTATGTTATCTTTGAATTTATTTTATAAGGCAAATTGCTAACTTTTTAATTTGCATACATCTATTAAATTTGGATATATAGGACCTTTGTTGTTTATTTACAAAATATTATTACATGGTATATTTTATAGTAAATTTATAGATCCGATATTCAATCTTTAATGTAAATATTGGAGTTATATTTGAGTAAGTTCCATGTGGCTATTTTATGAGTGAAGTAGGTGTTGAGAACATAATAAGTTTTAACAAGCCTAATTTATCCCTATTGTTTAGAAATGACTATTTTGTAAGTTGGAAGTGAAACATAACTAGCACAGACTCATCTAACCTTAGATTGACATCCACCTTGGTGCTAGCAAGCCTGACTTTATATATGTCATATTCAATAAGGTAGTATTGAATTTATTCTTATGTCATATTTTGAATCCTTCTACTCCCATGTTAATTATTTGAGGACTATATCATACTAAACCTCACATATTGGCATACAATTTGATATCATATGGTGATAAACTCAAATATCATATTTTTTTTTTCCATATACTGAACCACTTGGTCCTCGAGCCTCTAAGTCATCGTATGATATTCATTACTGCTCAAGGATGTTCAACAACAAGACTCAAAAACATTACAACAATACCTTTGATATGAGTTCAACATGTCATTTGTGAGAAATGAACTTAGGTGAGGAGAATAAAAATAATTGTTTCCACCATCCAAAATAAACACAATTGACAGCTCTAAAATTATATTTATATAGATAGATAACCCTAAATAAATAAAAATATTACAATATTTATTAATAATTCTAACCAAAATATATTTTAAACTTGCATATTTATGACAAATAAAAAAAATTATGTCTAAAACATTTTCAAACCTATATATTTGTATTCTAATAAAAACAATTTGAATCATGACATTATTATAAAACTAAAACTTATGATTATTCTAAAAGAAAACCGGGTTCAAAAAGGGAACTTAAGATTTTATTTATACACTGAAAACTTTAAGTGAAAAAATGAAGACATATTCATCACCTCTAATCAATATATAATGACTTTTATGGAATCAAATTATAATATCTTGTCATTATAAAATGACTTTTATGGAATCAAATTATAATATCTTATATGTATGGTACATTGAATTCACATTGTGCATTGAGATTTTATAGGATATTATGTGAGTGTGCTCATGAGTTTCAAATCTACAACCATATTTTATTTTCTTTGCACATTATTCTAGACAAATCTACAACCATATTTTATTTTCTTATATATAAATACTAATTTCTAAAAACCCAAATATTAATATTCTTAAATTATTTGTCATTATTACAATATGAACAATATAGGGTTATCATGCATATCCATACTATGCTGATTTGATGATTAAATAGAGGCAAGACATTCAAATTTGAACAAAATAGTTTATTAAGAGCATATAATTGTTTTGACAAATTTTATTGAAAAAAAATACAATATGTAAATATTTTATATGTTTTTCTAATTATTTTGGATCAAAATATCTTAAATTTTTATTTTTATAAATGTCTATTGTTCTAGTCCACATGGGGTAGCTCAAGTGGCACTGACCGTGGAAATGAAGTCTCACCGAACCGGAAGTCTTGGGTTCAAATCTTGGGCTACCCTTCCCTTGGGTTCAAATCTTGGGCTACCCTTCCCTTGTACCAAAGCTTACAAAAAAAAATGTCTATTTTCTAAATTATAAACTTTATTTGGTAAAGTGTGTTTATGTTATCTTTGAATTTAGTTTATAAGAGAAATTGTTAATTTTTTAATTTGAATATATCTATTTATATTATATCTATTAAATTTGGATATTTAAGACTTTTGTTGCTCATTTACAAAATAACATTACATGGTAGATTTGGTAATAAATTTATAGATCTAATATACAATATTTAATGTAAATAATAATATTACATGGTAGATTTGGTATTAAATTTATAGGTCTAATATTGCGGAATTATATTATACTGGTCCTATATAACCAGTGACAGAAGGTAACATATCATGTAATTACATATATGGTATACCAGGGGAGAAACTTTTGTGCCAAAAAACTGACAAAATCTCAGATAAGAAAGGTATGACTTTAGCAAAGATATCTTCAGCATCCCGCTAGGAGCATGCTGCTGAGATGGATACCATCATATAAGACCACCCATATTCGACATATAAGACCACCCATATTCGAGAGAAATCAAAAAAAGATACAGAAAGGAGAAGGATCATAAGCATGAACATTGAAATCAATGGAGAAGATCAGAAGCCCGAGATACACAAATCCTGTATGAAATAAGACTCCCCATATGCCAAAACCTCCAGAGACCAGATACCTGTACCGAGGAGAAGACCCTG
>APFE031531603.1:0-10465 GCA_000404065.3 Pinus taeda
ATGGAGCATTGCAGCAAGCAAAGTACAACATATTTGGCCTGTGAAATGCCAATCATGAAAAATGAATACCTGCTGCAGCAGGAGCTAACAGATGGCACAAATTCCTGCACAACCCTTCAGCATACAAAGAAAATGCAGGATTAGTTTGAGAGTTATGAGATTGATGATGACAATGTAAGAATGAAGATTTTTGTCCAAAGTTTGACCAGTGATGTCAGGACTTGGTTTAGAGCACTCCCAGCCAATTCCATAGGAGACCCTGAAGCCTTATATCAGTCGTTTATCAATAGATGGGAGAAAAAGAAAGACCCCTTGCACATATTATTTGAGTATGACATTATCAAAAGAGGCCGTGAGAAGACTGTTTTGGATTACTGTGCAAGGTTCAATAATGTCTACAATGCAATACCACAGAACTTAAGACCTCCACCTGATCTTGCTTTGTACAAACTCCCTGATGGTTTTGATGCTGAAATGGCTTATCAGCTAAGGGAAAGAGCCCCTCAAAGCCTTGTAGAGATGCAAAATGTTGTTGTTAGTGTGGAGGCAAACCTAATTGCCAAAAGAAATAGAGCTAGAACTGAGAGAAGGACTACCTTTAAGGAAGAACCCTCAGCCTTAGACCAGAAGTTAGATGATATTATCAATGGCATGCATAGGCTGGGAGACAGAGTAGAAAGTGTTGAGAGGAAATCATCATGGGAAGGACAACAACCCAACACCATAAGGAATCAAAACTTCAGGAAAAATCAAACCACAAATGCTGGAAGGGCTAGTCCCGACCATAGTATTAGGCCTCCTTTCCAAGAAAACTATGCAGAGGCATCCACATCTAGTGAGCCCACTGAAGAGACTCACATGAACTTGATAGATTCAAAAAATGAGCAGCAAATCTTTCTCACTCAAGAATACCAAGACTACCCTGATGTAAAACAATTTCAGACCAAGACGGGAGAGTCTTTTGACTTTAAACAAGGTTATGATTCTGCTGTATACGAGGTCCACAAACAATATAAACTCAGAACAAGAACCATTGAAGTCCCTGCACCAACCAAAGAAAAGGACAGCAAACAGCCAAATAAGATTAAAAGCAAGGTTGTCATAATAGAACCAGCTGATATTGCTGTCCCAAACCCGTATCAAGTCACTGTAGAGGACATATCAGACATACAACCTCCTACTGATTAGCCTCTACCTCCTTCTTCCTCAAAATAAAATTTGAACAAGACTACAAAAAACCTTACCAAGACAGAAATACCACAAACTGTCATTCACCATAACGCAGATAGTCAAAAGGAAAACATAGAGAGTATTCCTAAAAAAGAGAAATCTGCTACTATTAATGCAAATATTCCATTAGAAAAACCATGCAATTTAGAAGCAGAGATTGGAAAACTCAAGATATCCATTCCCCTTTCAGAACTTGCCAAACATGATGTGTATAGGCAACAAATTCAAAGGTCACTTCAACTACCAGAGGCCAGGGATGATGTGAATGTTTTAGATGATACCCCTGAGCTGCTGTTTGGTCCAGAGGTTAATGGAAAAACAACATATGGACCTGTTCCACCGTTTTATGTCAGTCTGCACATACATGACAAAATCTTACACAATGCTATGTTTGACTCAGGTGCCTCACACAGTCTTATGCCCAAAGATGTGATGGAAAAGCTAAACCTTGATGTCACAAGACCCTACAAGGATATATACTCCTTTGACTCAAGTCAAGTCAAATGCTTAGGCTTAATCAAAGATCTTTGTGTGTCTTTAGTCCAATTTCCCAACAAGACAATCCTAATGGACGTAGTAGTTGTTGACATTCCAACAAAATATGGTATGCTCCTATCAAGATCATGGGGAGCAAAACTCCAAGGATCCCTTCAGCTCGACCTATCTTATGCCACTATATCTATCTTTGGGCAACCAAAGAGACTGTATAGAGAAACACTAATGAAGTATGTGGTAAGTGGTGAGGAGAAGCCCCAAAATTTTCCAATTTACTCAATCCATTCTGATATGGATTCATTTATTCTTTTTAATGATGACCATAATCCTCCCACTAATGAGAAGCCTTTAGCTTCAGAGCTAGAGACATGCATAAATGAAGAACTGGTTGCCCGTGCCCATGAAATAGTCACAACAGTCAAGGCAGCTAGTAAACAAGAAGAACATCCTCAAACAAAAATTTTAAACCTGTCCATTCCTAAAATGACTGAAACTCTTGATACAAACCACAAGCAAGAAATCACATGGTATTTAGAGTTTGATGGTTCTATCAACAAGTTAGGAGCAGGGGCAGGTGTATGGATTCACAATACACATGACAATCATGTAGAAGGTCATGCCTACAGACTAAATTTCAGATGTACCAACAACATGGCAGAGTATGAAGCTCTCCTCTTAGGCCTAAAATTGCTCAAAGTCCTAGGAGCTACAAAAGTGTCCATTCTAGGTGACTCCGATTTAATAATCCAACAAATGAAGGGCAACTTTGTTACTAATGACAATAGGATGAGGGCCTATAGGACTGATGCAACAGATATACTTAATACCTTCATTGAATTTGAGCTTGCCAAGATTTCTAGAAATCATAACATACATGCCCACAGCCTAGCCACTTTTGCTAGTACATGCAAGCTTCCATTTGAGCCAAATCACCATTTTTCTGCTGAGATAAAACATAGGCCTGCTATTCCTAACAATATTAGAGATTGGCAAGTATTTGAAAATGATGCCCACATTAACAATTTCCTCACTCTTGAGGGCGAGTTTTCAAATTTAAACATTGACATGGAGGCCATGAACAATTCCCAACAACAAACAAATGAAAATCAACAGGCTGTAACAGCTGCAACAACAAAAAAAATCCTTAACCCAATTGTTTTTGACAATGCAAACATAGAACAGTTGAAACAAATACATTTAGAGGAAATAGCCAAAGCAGAGGCTGAGTTTATTAATATAAGGAATAATTTTTTGCCTGCTGGCCTTACTCCATTAGAAGATATGTTTGATGACAATGATGTGCCCAAAAAGCCAAAAATGGAGCCTTTAGATGCTGCTATAGAAGAACACAACATAGGGACAGCAGAAAAGCCCAAAATGATTAAATTGTCCAAAAATCCGCCCCCTGATCAAAAGCCAAAGTATGTCGATTTGTTCAAGGAGTTCCAAGATGTATTTGCTTGGAGTTATGAGGACTTGAAGTCCTATGACACCTCAGTGATTCAACATACCATTCCCTTAAAACCAAATCGAAAACCATTCAAGTAGAAAATTAGAAGAATAAACCCTATGCTTCTTCCCCTCATTGAGAAGGAAGTAAAGAGAATGTTTGAAGCAGGTATTATAGCACCCATTAGATTTTTTGAATGGGTATCCAATCTGGTTCCCACAAGGAAAAAATCAGGGGAGATCAGACTGTGTGTAGACCTAAGAAATTTAAACCAGGTCTCTTTAAAAGACCACTACCCTTTGCTTAAAATGGACCACATCCTACAAAGAGTAGTGGGCTCCTCTAGAATTTCTTTACTAGATGGATTCTCAGGTTTCAATCAAATACTTGTTCACCCAGATGACCAAGACAGGACAGCCTTTACCACACCCTGGGGAACATTTAAGTATGTTAAAATGCCTTTTAGGCTAAAGAACTCTGGTGCCACCTTTCAAAGGGCAGTAGATATTGCATTTGCTAAGGAAATCCATGAATTCCTTATCGTCTATATTGATGACTTAACCCCTTTCTCCAAATCTGATCAAGAGCACCTCAAACACTTAAGGCAAATTTTAATGACATGTAGGAAATATGGCATTTCCTTGAACCCCAAGAAATCCTTGTTTGGCCTTGAGGAAGGTAAGTTGCTAGGCCACATCATCTCAAAGGACGGTATCAGAATCGATCCGGAAAGAATCCAAGCTATCCTTCAAATTCCATACCCAAGAAACATAAAAGAGTTGCAAGCATTCCTTGGAAAGATCAATTTCCTAAGGAGATTTATCCCAAACTTAGCAGAAATGATAAGACTGTTGAGTAACATGTTAAAAAAGGATGCCAAGATAAGATGGTCTCTGGAAACCAAGCAGGCTTTTGAGAGTATCAAAGCCGCCTTGACTCAAACGCCCGTACTCACAAGTCCACAATTTGACAAGGAATTTATCATCTTTTCCTTTGCTTCAGAGCACACGATAGCTGATGTCCTTCTGCAAAAGGATGATCAAGGAAATGAAAAGCCTATCGCATTTTTCAGCCGAGCCTTAAGAGATGCACCTTTGAAATACCAAATCATGGAAAAACAGGGCTATGCCCTTGTCAAAGCCATCAAAGACTTCAAAGTTTATATTTTGTATTCACATGTGATTTCTTATGTCCCAAACTCTTTTGTAAAAGACATATTAACTCAAGAGGGACTAGAAGGCAAAAGAGGCAAATGGATTGCCAGTATTCTTGAATATGACATTGAGATAAAACCCACAAAGCTGATAAATGGACAAGGTTTAACCAAGCTAATGTCCGAAACAAATCTTCAGGCCTTAGACATAAACCAGCTGGACAATGAACAGGAGCTGGCGACTCCACAGATCAGTGAAACCTTTTTAGAATCCCCATGGTATGCCAATATTTGCTATGTATTGTTAAACCTGTGTGCTCCCCCATGATTGTCCAGAACCAAGAAAAGACTTTTGAAGATGAAAGCTCTAAAGTTCTGTGTCTTAGATGGTGCCCTGTTTTGGAAAAATCATGAAGGAATACTGCTAAACTGTTTAACCATAAATGAAACCAACAACATCATGAAAAAGTTCCATGCAGGGGATTGTGGAGGGCATCTATATTGGAAGTCCATTGCTGACAAGATTTTAAGGGGTGGTTATTATTGGCCCTCTCTATTTGCAGATGTCAAAAAATTTGCTATTTCATGTCACAAATGCCAAATCTTTGAGGGAAAAAGAAAACTGTTGCCTTTTCCCCTTAAGCCTATCTCAACTGAAAAGCCTTTTCAACAATGGGGTCTTGACTTCATAGGTGAAATCCATCCTTCTTCTTCAGGCCAGCATAAGTGGATTTTAACAGCCGCCGACTATTTCACCAAGTGGATTGAGGCCATCCCAAGTAGGCAAGCCAATGACTCCACTATTATCCAATTCCTTGAAGACAATATCCTTTCTAGATTTGGCTGCCCTGAGAAAATCATCACTGACAATGTTGCTACCTTCAAATCCAGAAAGATGATCAACTTCTGCCATAAATTTCACATTACCTTGGGCCACTCTTCAGCTTATTATCCTCAAGGTAATGGCTTGGCCGAATCATCCAACAAAAGTCTCATCAATATCATAAAGAAAGTGCTAGAAGAGAACAAAAAGAACTGGCATAGGAAGCTCACAAATGCCCTCTGGGCAGACAGACTTTCAACTAAGAAATCCATGGGAATGAGCCCTTATGAGTTAGTATATGGCATGGAAGCTAGATTTCCTTCATCTTTGGGCATTCCTACTATCAAACTGTTACATGAGATCCTGCGTGAACCAAATGACATTCAAAGAAGAATTAATCAGGTCATTCATCTTCAGAAAACCAGAGAGCAGGTGTATGACAGAGCTCAAATTTTGCAGGAGAAGCTCAAGAAGATGTTTGATAAAAGAGCCAAGGCTGAAGATTTCTGTATGGGCAGCAAAGTTCTAAAATGGGATTCATGAAGAGAAGACAAAGGCAAACATGCTAAGTTTGATTTTATTTGGAAAGGTCCATTCATTATCAGTGCAGTGCAAGGCAACAACACAGATTTCCTCAAATCTGAAGATGGCAGCATAGTTGAAGAGGGCCCTATAAATGGCCGAATGTTAAAGCATTATCATGATCCCCTTTGTTGAAGATCTCCCAGCAAGATCATGTCTGTACATAAATGTTTGTATATATCAGCATTTTATTTTTATTTTGTATATAAAAGTCTAGGCAATAGAGCACGTAGAAGAAAGCAGGCAGTGCTACACAGGTCACAGAAATTTGAGTGGAGGGAAAGTGTTGTTCTCATTTCCACAGTTTCAATTATCCGACAGTCAGCACTGAAAAATTTCAATTTACAGCAACAATAGAAGATCCAGGCAGTCTGACCTGTTGTTCTTGACTTTTCACAAGGAAAAGCCATCCCCAAGTGGAGCCACTGTTAGCCTCCTGTTGCAGCAGGTTACTAATCTTTCATGATTGACATTTTTTACATGCCAAATATGTCATTCTTTTCATGCTGCAATGTTCCATATTTGCTACAGAAACCAAAGAAGGATGCCAGGAGAATGTGTCAGTTCAAGTGCCACTGCTGTGTTCCAATTTTGATGTACTAGTCCATTTTTGAAGAACTTTCGGTTAAAGGGAGGTCCAAACAGTTAAAGCTTGGTCTCCCTAGGTTTTGATTTCCTGTTTTAGAATATAGAGAATTAACATCTGTCCAAACAGCTTAATCTTGGCAGATTCCTAGATAGGTAGAGAAGCAAGGGTGCTCAACAGCTTAACCTGAGCCCCTGGATGAAATAAGTGTAGATGTAGATAGGAGGACAGAAAAAGAAAAAAGTTGAAAAACTGGGTCTGCAAGTCTAAGTGCACCCAAACCAAAAAGAAGATAAAATGCTAGGTAAGTAGGCTGGGTAGGTAGTTTTGAGGTTGCAGAATGTTGATTTGTGATCAATTCTATGTTTTCAAGTGTCATATCTGTTCAGATCACAATTATCAGGAAGTGGCCATTTGAAGGACTCAAGCGAGGCATGTCTAACTCCCCCTTCTTCCTCCTTCCCTAAATCATTCACTAATTTCCCAAAGAGGTCAAGATCTGCTTAACATCTCTCAGTTTCATCATTTTCATATCAATTTCCTTAGTAAAGATCTGCTTTGCCCAAGGAGTATTTATACTCCCGTTATAAATCATTTTCCCCCCTTAATAGCCTAAGATTCACGTACTTAGCACTTTCTTATCACCTGTCATATTAACTATTAACTCTTACTATATAGCTCCCTATCTATTTCCCCCTTCCCCTACTAAGAACTATGTTAATAACTCCCCTATATACTTATCCCCTCCCCTTGGCTGAAAAATAACCATAAGTATCCCTTGGGAATTACTAAGTTTGCCTGAAACTTAGTAAGAACCCTCATATTGTTGATAGAAACCCCTTTCAAATGCATTAGGACTCACTCCTATGCATAAAATCCCTCTTTCTGCCGCTTCTCCTAAAAACCCTTATTCAAATATTTAACCCCGTGCTCATTTAACCCCAAAAACCCACTTTTCCTAAAGTTCCCTACCCCCGCCGAATTAAAAATTTAAAAAAAAATTGGCGCGTGGCCCCCTTCTTATCCATCTGCCACCTTGTCTTATCCGCCAGCCGTCTGATCGCTAGAGCCCGAGATCTGCGGTGGGCGGGTCTTTTCGTGCCCCGACATACCGAACGTTAGCGCCTGGGAGATCGGTGGTTTTGCCATCGTACCCCCGCCACACGTCGCCCTCTCGGCTGTGGTGGAGGCCCCCCTGCCAATACCGCCCAGGCGCAAAAGCGGTGCGCCCGAAACCAGAAACTGCCCTCCCCTCGAGTGACGTAAACACCACGTCACTCGCCAAGTTGCCACCAAATCACCCCTTCCTGCCTGTGCCTTGCTGACATCACCCTGCCACCATGTCCCTGCCACGTCATCACCCCGCCATACTACCACGTCACCCTGCTGATGTCATCATGCCGACGTCATCACCGTACAAGAGGGTCCCACTGCTGACGTCATGCTGACATCATCCGCCGTACTGCTGACGTGAGCAGCTGAAAAAACGCGCAAGTGCAAAATTGAGGCTTTAGAAGCCCATAATGAAATTTTGAGGCAGTTTTCGATGTGCGATTAGCGCTTAGCGCTAATCGCACATCGCTATGGGAAATGGGCCAAAGTGGGGAATCTTTTGATTCCTCGGCCCTTTTTACGCCGAAAAGGGCTGAAAAGGCCCGATTTTGCAGTTTTAAGCATACTAGCAGAAAGAGAGAGGCCCGATTCATGAATTAAAGAGTATCAGGGGAAATAAAGCCCAATTTAATGCCAAAGAGTATCAGTGTTGCGGCAAAGTGTATCAGTAAAAATCTATCGGTGGCCCGAAGCAGATGAAGCATTAAGGAACCATCCAGCAAAGTCAAAGAAGCAGTAAAGGTCATTTAAAGGCACTCAAATCACACTTACTGCACATCAAACTCACATAAGATCAGTAGACCAAAACTCAAACCACAGTTATTGCAGAACCACTACACCAGGTCTCCAAGGACACCATATTAAATCATTTTGATCCAGCTGCCTCTGGCGCAGCCCAAGGAAGATTTACTTGCATTTAATTTCAGCACAAGTTAGGTTTAAAAATGCTTTTTCCTGCAGACCTGTTTAGGTCGGCTGTAATAAATATTTTTTGGATATTTTACCTATATATATCGCCTTGAACAATGTAATGAGGGTTGGTTTTTTGTTGGTCGGATGTTTTGCTTAAGCAGAGACTCGCACTTTATGTCTGATAATTTCTATAATCAAAGACTGCTTACGAGCTTGGAGAATGAATTGTGTACTGTGTTTAATGGTTGAAGAGTGACTGTGGAATTCTTGTGCTAGTACATGACCCAATAAGTGTTTCTTACCTCTTTTTTTCCATTCATACATCATTATGTAAACAACAAAAAGAAAGATTAGCTTAGAACTTGTTTAATTGCACTCTATGCTTAATTCCTGTTGTTTCTCTATGTTTTTCATATGTTTTAGGCATAGATATGGATTCCTCCTAGCTCATATTTTCCCTAATTCACCATGTATGACAGTTATCCAGGGATTCTTAACTGCCCCTAGATAAAGCTCATTTTCCTTCCCTCTGTTAAGTTGTTTTAGAGATTCTTAACTACCTCTCATTCCTTACATTTCACCCCATCTCTTTAGCTTGAAGTTTGTTTCATGTGCAGCTACCTTGCTCCTCGTTCCTCTTGTGATCAAGAAAGCCTACCTGCAGTCCTACCACTTGACTCCATGCCCAATGGTTTGAAACTTATCACTCTATGCATGCCTCTCTGCTTGAAAGCATCTTCCTTCCATTCAAACACCATCCAAACATAAACAAAACCCCTGAACCCAATAACTAGCCTAAAATCATCATCAACAGAGCTAAATCATTAAGAGAGAGCCCTCTCTGATTGCAGGTAGGCTAGAACTTGCAATCTAAAGATTGGTTTGTGGTTACCTCAGCCATATCCCTTCAGGAGCTTAGGGACAACCTGAGTGATAAAAAACCTATCAAATCATTTGTTCTTATTATTTAAAACGCAATTATTCTGCACACTTTACATCCTTAATCACAGATCATGGTCTTTAAAGGGGTATCATGTAGTGCTTATCAGATATCAAGCGAAATGCCAATATCGCATTTCGCAAATCATTAATGTTTGTCATAAGGCATGTTCAAGTTTTTTGCGAATTGTGAAATGTGATTGCAAAGTGACGAGATGAGGTTATCGCAGTGGGAGACCTTTTCACATATCATAGTTTCATAAAGGATTTATAAAATAGTGATGTGAAAAAGCGCGATATGCGATGTGTGATATAAGTTTCCTCCTTAGCTCCTTTTGCAAGGTTTTGCTAAGTTTTTATTTAGAGTTACGGATTGTTTTCCTAGGCTTAAAAATTTAAAAGGTTCCCCATTTATAACTCAAATGCTAACAATTGTTAGATAAAAAAGGGGGCTTTTTTTCGTAGTACAAAAATTGGAGATTAACTTGGGAGAACCAGTTATCTCTGAGTAGCTCTCTAAAATTTCTAAAAACTTTCAAAGTAATTGGAGTTATAAGAATAATGATTTCATGAGTTATAAGGTGAGCAACATTTCTCTTAAACTACCATTACTTTCTCAGGCCCATTTGCTTAATTACTTCACCCATGATATGATAGAAATACAAATGTTAGCATCAATCAATAATAGGGTTTAAAATAATTTAGTAGGTGCCTCCTGCAGATTAGTTTTTTGGTTTTTTACTCATTTATCATAGATAGAGCCTCTGTTGCTAGCAAGAATTCATAGCCTCGACAGGGTTACCTTTAAACTAACAGTGATCCATTATCCCATCTGTATGAATTTTCAGATTTCAAAAATGATATTCATTTGAATTGTATCTCTCTTGGACTTTGTCCCTTCTTTTTTACCTTTTGAGTGTAAGCCCTTAAAAGTCATTGTATAGGCATGGTAACCTAATGATGACAATGCCATTCATTGGTTGTAAATAAACTGAACAAGCTAGCTCTTGATGATACCCCTTGTCTTCTGATCAAGAAAACCATTAGCTATTGCCCTGTTTTGATATGCAGTATTGGTAATATCAGTTTTAATTACTTCCCCATGAACATGGTAAATAAGCTCGCAATGAGACTCTTTATCTTTTAAGTTTTTTATATTTTAGAATTACACTCCAGAAAAAA
>APFE031531603.1:10822-21973 GCA_000404065.3 Pinus taeda
AGTGTCTTTGGGTGATAATGATAGAGTTTTTTAATATATTGATCTACAGGAAGTCCTTGCTAGGTTAAAGATTCTTTTCTTGACTGATAGAAAAATCTTCATATCCTATAAAGATAAGAGTTTTTCGTAAAATAAATGTTTTTAGGAAAGATCAAGTTTTTCCAAAGGGATGAAGTTTATCTTAGTACTCAAATGTCCTAATTTTTCCTATTAACTACATTTTTCTTATAAAAGCGAAGAATCAAAAATGTTTTCAAAGACTTATTTTGAAAAGCCAGCAGTAAATACTAGTTTAACCATTATTTTCCTAAAAAGCAATATATTGCAAAATTGGAAGAGGTTATCTCCTAAGAAAAGTACCATTTCAACATTTTCCCATTAACGGGCAAATAATCTTTCCTATCGGATAAGTCTTGTAAAAGAAACGTTGATGGTCCAATTTTTTCAATAATCTGAAAAGGGCCAAGCCATAGTCTTTGGAATTTGGTATGCCTACCTTTTTCCTCATGTGCCTTGTCTCATTTCAGGACTAAGCCACCTACTTCAAGGGAATTTTTACTGGAAGAAGTTGTATCAAAAGAAGCTTTGACTATTTGTTGGTGATGGAAGCGGTTTGCTTTAGCCTTTTCTCTTTCTTCTTCGAGTTTGAGAATTTAAAATTGTCTAGTTTGGAGAGGAGATCAGTGGTTTTCATTGATAAATTGTACTAGCGAAAGAGATGGTATTGCTACGTTTGTGGGAAGAAAAACTTATTTTCCATAAACTAAAGCAAAAGGGGAAGAACCAATAGAGGCTTTTTGAGTAATCTTGTCTGCCCATAGAGCAAATGTCAATGCTTTATGCCAATTCCTATGATTTTGATCAATAGTTCTTTTCATAATTTTGATGAGGTTTTGTTTGTTGATTCTACTAATCCATTACCTTGAGGATAATAATTAGCTCAATATTTTAACTTGAAACCTCGCTTAAGAGCAAATTCTACCATTGTATCTCCTGAAAAGTAAGATGCATTATCAAACATTAAAGCTGAGGGTAAGCGAAACCGGGTAATTATGTACTGATCAATGAAATATGTGATGTTTTTTGTATTAGATATCTTTAATGGGACAACTTCTACCCACTTTGTAAAGTAATCAGTAGTTGTGATGATGTACCTATGCTACTTGGAAGAGTTAGGAATAATCTCACCAATTATATGTAGTCCTCATTGTTCGAATGGTTGTTGGATGTTAACTAGTTGTAAAGGGAATGTTGGCTTTCTTTCTCTTCTAGCCGTAATTTGACAAGTTTTGCACTTCCTTGCATATTCATCTACATCGTTCAATATCGTTGGCTAGTAATATCCTGCATGCATGATTTTATGAGCAGTAGTATTTCCTCCAAAATGTCCACTAGCTAGTCCATCATGTAATTCCTACATGACCTTCTCAGCTTTAGGTTTCTCTAATAATCTTAACAATATTGAATCGTAATTCTTTCTAAACAATACATCATTGACTGGCTCATACTAGTTTTACTTTAATATTAAAGCTCTCTTCATTTTATATTTAAGGTGCATAGGAGCATATCCATTTTTAAGGTAAAATTTCAAATGAACATATTGTGATTGTGTATTGTTGAGGCTTACCTCTGATATTTGCAGTTCATTACCTTGATCTTCTTCTAATGGAAACTGCGAAGCTCCTGTTAACATCTTGCAAAAACCTTGCCCCCTGACAATTTTAGCTGGCCAGATTTGTACATCATATTCTTGGAGTGCAATTACCTAATTAGCTCTTTTCTCCCCTACTTCTCTTTAAATCAGTAGTTGTCTTACTACAAGGTAGGGTACAACTATATTTGTATGGGTTTTAAGAAGAAAAGGTCTGAAATGCTTCATAGTTTTAAAGACTGAAAATGCTTGCTTTTCTACAACTTAATAATTCAATTTGGCGCCTTGTAAGTTAGAACTGAAAAAGGAGATGGGTGCCTTGACATTTTCATCATTCAGCTGTGTCAAAAATGCAACATATGAAGTATTAGATGAAAAGATATATAATACAAAGGGTTTGAGAAATTCAGGAGTTGTTAATGAAGGGGCATTAATAATGGCTTTCTTTATCAACTCAAATGATTCTTTTTCATCTTTGATCTATCTGAAAACTGCATTTTTTCTTATCATGGCTTGAAGGGGTAAGCCTATTTGTGAAAAATTTGGGACAAATCGTTTAACAAAATTTATTTGTCCTAGTAATGATTGCATGGTTTTCTTATTGTGTGGGAGGGGAATTTTTTTTATTTCCTGGACTCTATCAGGATTGATGTAAATTCATTTCTTGGATACTATAAACCCAAGGAGTTTTCCTTCTGGTAAAGAAAAATAAGATTTTTTGGGATTTAAGGAAATGCCATATTTCATGCTTCCTTCAAAGATATTCTTGAGGTCACTTAAATGATTGTTCCTATCCTTGGAATAGACTATGATATCATCCAAGTAAATAACAACTGATTTATTTATTAGACCTCTAAAGGCAATGTCCATAGCACGTTGAAATGTGGCACCAACATTTATGAGTCCAAAAGGAATTTTCTGATAGGCATATGTTCCACACTAGGTCCTGAATGTTGTCTTCAATCTGCCATTTGGGTGCACAAGGATTTGATTATATCTTGAGAATCCATCTAGAAACGACATTAATTTGGAACATGAAACTGATTACAGTACTTGTTCCATAGTAGGTAGAGGAAAATTATCCTTTTGGCAAGCTTTGTTTAGGTTTCTAAAACCAATGCAGATCCTAATATCGTCGTTCTTTTTCCTCACAGGTACCATATTCGATACCCATTTAGAATGCCTGATAGGGAAGATTATCTTGCCTTCAGAAGCTTGTTCAATTCATATTTAATTTGACTTTCAAGGGTTGGGTGAATTTTTTGAAGCTTCTGCCGAACTTTTTTTTCATTTGAAGTCATGGGTATGGTATGTTGAATTATAGAGGTATCATATGTTTTGAGATCTGCATAATCCCAAGAGAGGACACCTTTATATGTTTTCAATAATCTAATGAATGATACTTTTTGTTGAGATGTTAGGTCAAGACCTAGGTTGATATTTTGAGGTTTCTCATTTGACCCTAGGTTTACTACTTCAAATCTTAGAGTAGAACTTTGAGTTTTGGAGTTAGTAATCTTCTTGAATCTATCTTTCAAATCATACAAATCTTCCATCTTAACCATGGACTTAGGAATTGGGTTTAAATCAATATTATTTTTTATTTCTATATCATTCTCATGCTTGTCTATCATCTGCTCTTCATATGATCGTTCTGATGTAAGGAAATTTACTATATCTGCATCATTATTGAAAACTCTCCAATTTGTTATATTGTCAGGAATGGATGGTCTAAATATTAATTTTATTGAAAATCTATCTGGACTAAAGTCTTCTGAAGGTATAAGTCTAGATTTCACATTAGCAAGTATGTTAGCACTTGCATTCTGGAGTCTAGGGATTGAAGAAATGTTGAAAGCAGAAAAATGAGAAGTCAATTTCTCAGCTAAAGATTGATAGTGTTTAAGATGCCCGAAAAAGCATTGAATTGTATTTCTCACCTGTTTCAAAATTATTTTAGAGTCACCATAGACTCAAAGATATTTGACATTAAGGTCGATGGATTTATACAGTCCTTGGATCAGTGCTTCATATTCGGTGATATTATTTTTACACTGATATTCAAGTCTGCAGGCCAGCATAATTTTCTCTCCTTCGAGATTGATCAAAATGCATCCCGCACCTACATCATCTTCTGATTTAGAATCATCAAAATAGAGAGTCCAGAATGGAGAGTCATTATAAAATTTATCAATTAAATTTAAACACATGGAAGCATCTGTTTGCGAGAAATTCTCAATTTGAGAAACTACAACATTATCTAAAAAGGGAGACTTTTGAGCATTAAAAGATCCTAAAGAGGACTTTGCTGAATAGTGTCCAATCATGTTATTACTAAAGGAAACAGGTTCATTGCTTCCATCAAGGTCTGTGACTATATACTTCATGATTTTTTCTCAGTCTATCCTGATTTGGTTTGGTTTACCATTGTGTGCCAACCACATGTGAGACCAGTCAGTTGCAAAATAACCATGTAACTTTTCAGACCAATCCCTGCTGAGAATCAAACCATAAAATTCAAGGATATCAGCCACCAATATATCAATTATTTGTGAGACTTTTGGATTAGAGGAAAGCCTAATTGAAACTGATGATATTTCTCCAAGTACCTCTACTTTCGTTCTGTCTAACTGAGCTATGTGTACTACAGATTTTTGAGGTGTAATGTTCAATTTAGCACACATAGCCCTTGGCATTATGTTTGAGGAGGCTCCTCAGTCAACAAGGCAGTTATGGACATTCCTGTTGAAAATTCCATAAGTAAGCAGAAAGGGAGAGACATGAGAGATAGATCGATCACCAATCAGAACTAGATCTGAAGGATCTACTTTATTTGAGTATGAAGGAGGTTTTCCCATATTGTAAGCAGCTTGAGTAACTACAACATATGGCACGGGAGATATGAAACTGTTTTCAATTCTCTTAACAAGATCTTCTATTTTTTTTTAAGTTTAGTGAGCTCATGCAATGTAATGTTAGCTCTGGTCTTTTTCATGTCTTCCACTATATGTATTCGACCATATTCGATATTACCAACGTCTTTGAAGCATTTGGGCAGTTTGGAGGAATATGGTCGGTTTGGCTAGTTTTAGATTTCTTAGTTATTGTTTTCTCTTTTGTAGGAGTAGCAGTTTTTTGCTTCTGATTAGTGGTAGACATGTCAGGAGAATTTTTGCTTCTGGTAGTTACCGGCATTGCTTGTGCCTCTTCTTCTATTGGGAGAGTAAAATTTCACATCGCATTTAGTTCAATTTCTTCTTCTGTTTCAACTTATTCATCGTTTGGTGAAGCTTATGCTGATCCTTGGTCAGATTCAGCACTTGAAATGGTGTTTGGAGGTTGTGATGCTGAAGAGGAGTTCTTTTTTAATGATCAGAAAGGTATTTTAAGAGCAGAGGATTATGCTACCTGTTTTTTAATTTCTACCATTTCATTTGACATTATTTTTAACACTTTCTAAAGGGCTTCCAGATCGAAATTGTCCTTTGAAGTTTTCTCTTTAGAGTCATCTTTAAAAGTTACATTCTTGGTCTTCCTTTCATCTGTTTGTGATATTTTTTCTAAAGCTAAGATTCTTCTTTCTACAAATAGGGCTTCTTTCATGTTTTCTACAAGGGTAGCCTTATTGGCCCTATCTACAAAGATTGCAATATTAGAAGGAAGAGATGATATATACCATTCTATTTGTACATCTACAACATGTTTAGAGGTAGCTAGGATTTTGTTTAGCAATTTATTAAATGTGGAGTTGAAATCCTTGATCTTTTCATCTGTATTAACTTTTAAATTAGAAAGATCATTGATCAAAGATGCTACAATTCTGTCATCACCAAATTTTGCAAGAAATAGTTCTTGAAAAGTATCCCAGTCTCTAATTGAACCTGATGGAAGGGAAAAATACCAAGATCTAGCAAATCCGTGGAAGGTATAAGGAAACAATCTGATTACAACATCTTCATGTGCAACCCCATTGAGATTCATGCCTAACATAAAATTATTTAGATGTTCTTCGGTCGGGAGAGCATCATCAAGATTATACTTAAGCAGCCATTTTTCCGGATTTGCTGGGAGCCATTTGGATTTGCAACAAGGATAGCACCAGGATTCATCAAAGGTTGAGTAGGTTGATTGGCCATAACTTGAGTTAAAGACTCAGAAAATGGGAAGGTCGTTCTAGAAGCAGGTATAGATGGCGAAGAAATTACTACTGGGTTGGTACTGATAATTACACTAGTCACAGGGGAAGTGGATATTTGAGAAGTAGTGGATTGAGTAGAAGTGGATGAAGGAATAGATAGGTGGAAAGGTGAAGTGATCTTGCTAGTATCTGATTCGGATACTGATGAAGTGACTTTCCTATGTAGTGGAGGGATATGGAACTCAAAAGTAGTGACCCCAAGTTTCTCACTTTGCAGTCTAGTCAACACACCAGTTTTTTGTAATAAGGAGGTAACACTTTCTTCAGATAATTCGGGTCTCTCTGGATTTTCAGCAAAAATGGATATTTGTTCCAATTTTTGTATCAAAGAATGAACTTCGAGAGATTCATGAATATAATCTGGAGATGGTGGTTTCCTTACTACTTCAGGAGATGAGGGAGATGTTTCTACAAGTTTAGATTCCTCATCAGTGGTTTATGAATGAGGTATAGAAGTTATAGAAGTGGTGGAGGGGTTTTGACTCTTGTGAATGCTCTCTGAATGATATTTAGGCTTATATTCCATTCACAACTGAAGGTCCGGCTTCTAGCAGCAAAATTATGTGGCTTTAGAATTCTGCTATCGAAACATGGGGGATAACCACGTAGTCGAGACCATAAGATAGCTCCTTTTCCATTTGAAGTGGTGGCTCCGACTGGAGATAATGAGACCAATTTCCCAATGCAGGTTTTAAGATGAGAGCAGGTGGTTTATGAATGTTTTGCAATAGAATAGTGATAATCTAAGTGACTTATTCTAAGATGCAATTTCTTTAACTTAACTCATTCTAATATAAACCCGGGTGTTCTTGCATGGTATGCGATCTACAAAGATATCATTTTAACATGTGATAACAAATATTGAACACAATTAAATGGACATGATAACGTAAAATATAATTCCTTTGACTAAATAGTTAGTCAAAGGAATTTATAAAATATATGACATATCTAATGAGTTATATATGAAAATTAAAACCTCAGTTATGACATCAATACAGAAGTACAATTAATGCTTCACAGAAACAATAAATCTCACATATAGTTCATGAAAAGAAAGTTTTGCAACTAATTAAATGTTAACATAATTATGCATACACGATAATAGTACCAGATTTATGATGTCCTTCTCATTTGACGAATGACATAGACCAAATTCGTCCTTCAAATCAAATTATCTCCCAAGAATACATAAGTGCATCAACAAAGGAAAGTAGTCTGATATCTAAAAGAAAAGGTCATGTTCCATCATTTAACCAAAGCATTCACAAACTTACAATAGTGCATTCTTTGCAAATGTTTTTGATAAAATTCTGGACCCTTCTGTAAATGCATGAGAATGGTATAAATATTATTCTAACTAAGTATTCAAAAATAGATTATACAAAATTTGAGGAGGTTTCAAACAACCTTCCTCATTCATAGGTAACTAAATCCAAAAATAAACAGAGATCAACTAAATAGAACTAAGAGGATGACTTGTTGTCTTCCAGCTTGTCCTTTAAATCGCAAATATCGATCATCGGTTGAATTTGAGGTGGTGGCCCGAAATGAGATTTGAGTTGTCCTGTAAAGATCATGTCAACAAGAGGTGGCAACATCCTTTGAGTCGCATGGAGGGAATAACTGAGGTTCATGATCTGGCTATGTGGCTTGGCCAACTACTACCAATACAACTCCTAGTTGGTCGTACTTAGTTTTGTAATTGCATCTCTCTGTTTCCCCGCTTTTTCTTGCCAGTCTTTACTTAGGGCAGTTAAGTCATGCATTTCTTTCGAATTACCATCCTTCATGAGATTGGTAGCGAATAGGGTATGATTTAATGCCTTAATGATGTTCTTTGACACTCTAGCTACCCTCACAACTTCTAACTCATCTTGTGTTATCATAGCATCCCAATCAGTAAAGAGGATGTCTTTGTGAGTTTCCTCAATGTTGGACAGATTGGCCTTCTTTTCTTCTTCTGATTCCTACCATTCATTGAATTTAGAGATCTTGGTGTTTAAATCATTAAACTCAGTTCTCTGGTCAATGACTCTATCTATGAGCTGGTCGCTGGTAATCAAGTAGGGAGTGATGTGTGCTAGCTTCTGGCAGAAATACTCTTGTTGTTTGACTAGAAGAGGATTTAGTTCTAGAGCCTTTTTGATGAATTCCTCAAGAGTGGGAACATCCTTGTACCTATCCAAGAATTGTTGTAATTCCTAGAGCTGCACGCTTTTTGGTCGATAAGTTGGCTTCATGGCTTATTTTCAAGACTTCCATGTCCTGTTACAATTCTCCAAGTTGCTCGGCTACCTACTTGTTTGCGCTCGGTTTTTCTGTCTCAAGCTCTTGTTTGAGCTGCGCAATTATTTCCTCCCTTTCCTTTAGCAAAGTAGACACCTCAGTGGCCTTATCCATAGTGGCAAACATGTATGTTCCTGTGAACTGTGCCAATCTACTCAAGTTCTTGACCAGATTAAAATGCATGTCCTTCCAAACAATGTCCATTGGCTCATCTCCGGGTGAGAATTCGGGTGCATCTACTGTTCTTCTTTTCCTTTGCCTTCGGGCTACAGATTTGTGGAGAGAGATATACAATACATCAAGTGGAGGTATCTATGTCACTTTCAGAGAAATTTCTGATGTGGGCAGAGCAGGGATGATTTTAGCATGCTAGGATTTTTTTGTTTCTTGATCCATAGGTGTAGATTGTTCGTCGCCAGACTTGGGCTCTGTATCTTGATGATTTTTTGGAGGAGGCTTGAAATACTCTATTTCTTGAGTATTTGGGGCTTTGGGGGTGACTTGCAATTTCTGATTGAATTGATTCTATTCCTGCTCCAAATTAGTGCCTTGGGCTTCTGAACTTTTCTCTGTGGCTAGAGTGTCCATTCCCAGTTTTTCGGCTGGCTTCCTGCTGGACTCAGTCGTATTGTCTACATCCTGAAATTTCCCAATGTCTATTGTATTATCGGTGTTTATCTAAGATTCCTTTTGAGAGCTAACAATTGTGCTATTGATAGTGTTACTCGAGGTAGGCTTATCTTTGAGCTTTAATAGATTCATTGGAATGACCCGAAGCCTCTCATTCCTAAATTCCTAAAATATTTGAAAATATTCGGGTTTTAGGTTAGCCTTTTCCCATTCAAGTGCTTGCTTGAAAGAAACTACTGACTGTAACAAATCCTCAAAGTAGTTATCTCCACGATTTTATGCCTTGAGCTTTAGTCCTGTAGTGACATTGTATGCCGCATTGTTTGGATAAAATTGCCTTACAGGCAATGTATGAAGCCTGAGGGCTTCCATTTGTGTTGATTCCTTAGTAGCATGAACAAAATTAGCTAAAGCAAAAGAGCCACATTTGATAGGGAAAGTAGGCCATAATGACTTCTTGCCATCTTTAAGAACTTTGGTCAGGTCCTTTCCCACAGTCTGGTAGGCAATCTCCCTTGTTAATAGCTTATCAGAAACATATAAGGGAAGGACGTGTGGATCAACAGTGCTACCAAAAGCCCTAATGTGGGTGAACGATTCCTCAATGAAATACTTTCCTACATCGAGCAGGTCTGTTGCAGCTTCTTAGGAAAACCTAGGGGCTTTCTTATTGAAAATCATTTGGTGTAGGGGCAACACAATAGAATGGAATATATTGTAGAAGTGAGGTATATAATGTGATTCCATATTTGCTTATGACTTACATGGATTGGGTAAGGATCTTGTATGGTCCATTTCCAACTCATGGTTGGAAATGTCGTGCAAAAGCAGATAACATCCATAATATAAGCACAGAATTACAAGGGAGCGAGGTTATCTAATGAGGAGGCTTTGCTTTGTCGATATTCAGTAATGGAGGTGGCTAAGTTGTCAGATAGGATAGAAGGCCAATTCATGATATAGGAATTAACATAAGCATCTATCAATGGAATCCATTCTATTGAAAACATAGTGTTATTTGGCAGTCCATACAGTCTACATAACATTCTTGCTGCGTAGTTGTACGGTTTTGCCAAAGAGGCTATTACACACATACCCGATTTGTCATACTTGAATTTGTCATCTAACATTCTCCAAGTCTAAATTAACTTGAACGGGTTTGGATTAATTTTTGTGAAGTTAGCCACAAATCTGTTGTTGTAAATTTCCTGCGAGTCGGGTATGTGATACATAGCCTTCAATTCTTCTACCCTCAACGATCCTATGAGCTCCATCCTTGAATTCTTGAACTGCCTATCTTTGATGATAAGGTTTTCGACCACCCATCTGATCATGTCTGTGTAGGGAAGGATTTTGGCTCTTGCTCCTACCCTATGAATGAAAGAAAATGAGGCATCCTTGCATTGTGGTCCTGAAGGATTTTTCAACCCAGCTGTTGCTCTCGTAAAAGTAATTTTCAGATGCTCGTCTTACAGTCTGTTGTAAATTACTTCCCAGGTTGTTGCGCCTCTAGCTACAACACAGATTGTATCAGCAAAGATAGGAGCCATCTCTGTATGCTCTGTCTCAACAATGGTCTTCTTAGTTTTCTTCTGCATCACCTTTCTTAAGGACATGTATTTTTTCGCTTGCCTAAAACAGACAAGAAATATCAGCGCAAATGATATCAAGTAATTAATACTGAAATCCTCTGTGAAATGAATTTGGATCATGAGAAAGGTTTTCATGGGATACTCGATTATAACTACACATAACATGGAGAATGATTATCCTCCCTTGGGCCACTAAACAGTTAATAACATGTCAACTCGTTTGTTCTTATTATTTAAAACATAATTATTCTGCACGCTTTACCTCCTTAATCGCAGATCGTGTTCTTTAAAGGGGTACTGTGTAGTGCTTATCAGATATTGGGTGAAATGCGATTGTGAAATTTGCAATATCGCATTTCACAAATTGTTAATGTTTGTCATAAGGCACATTCAAGTTTTTTGGGAATTGTGAAATGCGATTGCGCAGTGATGAGATGAGGTTATTGCAATGGGAGACCTTTTCACATATCACAATTTCGTAAAGGATTTATAAAATAGTGATGTGAAAAAGTGCAATATGTGATGTGCAATATAATTTTCCTCCTTAGCTCATTTTGCAATGTTTTGCTAAGTTTTTCTTTAGAGTTAGGGATTATTGTCCTAGGCCTAAGAATTTAAAAGGGTCCCCATTTATAACTCAAATGCTAACAATTGTTAGATAGAAATGGGGGGGTGTTTCGTAGTAAAACACATGGTTAATGGGAGCTTGATCAAGTGTTATGGCTTGATTGAGCTATCTGGCTTCATTGAGCTTATATAAAAATTCCTTGAATAGTCTAAAATTAAACTTT